>SZWC01002708.1:213634-214841 GCA_023375785.1 Penium margaritaceum
GGTGTCCCTCTCCCTTGACGACCTCCGGGATGCATACAGAAAACGTCTCGAGACATTTTCAGAGATGCCAGGAGTTGGGATGTCCTCGGAACGAACGGAGGTATGGACGATCCGACCGACAGACCGACCGACCGCCCCACCAATCAACAGACCGAGCGACTGACCAAGACTCTTTCCATCACAATCCGGGATGACACAAAAGGACTATTACTTTCAAGACATGGGTGACGAGTATCACAGAAAAGAGAAGCAAATGTAATGAGAAGATGTACAAGAAGGAGAAGAAGAAGAAGAAGAAGAAGAAGAAGAAGGAGGAGGAGGAGGAGGAGGAGAAGGAGAAGGAGAAGGAGAAGGAGAAGGAGAAGGAGAAGGAGAAGGAGAAGGAGAAGGAGAAGGAGAAGGAAAAGGAGAAGGAAAAGGAGAAGGAGAAGGAGAAGGAGGAGAAGGAGAAAGGAGAGGGAGAAGGAGGAGAAGGAGAAGGAGAAGAAGGAGAGGGAGAAGGAGAAGGAGAAGGAGGAGGAGAAGGAGGAGAGGGAGAAGGAGAAGGAGAAGGAGAAGGTGGAGGAGGAGGAGATGGAGAAGGAGAAGGAGAAGGAGAAGGGGAAGGAAAAGGAGAGGGCGAAGAAGAAAGAGAAGAAAGGGAAGAAGAAGAAGAAGAAGAAGAAGAAGAAGAAGAAGAATAAGGAGAAGAAGAAGAAGAAGAAGAAGAAGAAGAAGAAGAAGAAGAAGAAGAAGAAGAAGCAGAAGGAAGAAAGAAGGAGAAGAAGAAGAAGGAGAAGTAGAAGCGGAAGACGAATACGACGACGAAGACGAAGACAAAGGAGGAGAAGATGAAGAAAAGGCCAGCAAGAACCTCGTTCTCCAAGGAGAGAACGGGAAGGTGGGAGAATGGGGACGAAGAGACAGGATTCTGACCTCCGAGTCAGGGAAGACCGTCTCGCCACCCTTGACGACTTGCGAGAGGTACATGAGCACGGTGGCGTATCGGTGGCCGCCCTGCTGGTTGTGCGCGTCGTTCTCGTCGAAGAAGTCATGGTGGGGGTCGTACTTCTGCCCTATGCCATAGCGCAGCACCTGCATCGCCTCCTGGTTCTCTGCGTTTGAGTTAGGGAGAGACAAGAGGGAGGGAGAGAGAGAGAGAGAGAGAGAGAGAGAGAGAGAGAGAGAGAGAGAGAGAGAGAGAGAGAGAGAGAGAGGGAGAGAGAGA
>SZWC01002709.1:34450-80482 GCA_023375785.1 Penium margaritaceum
CTCCGCCCTCGGTCGCGGGAAGGACTGTACGAACGAGACTTGCCCACCCAACCTCCTCCGGCCCTCCCGCTGCTGCCCTCCCTGCTCCTCCGCCGCTGCGCCAGCAGCTTCGCTCTTATCTGTGCAAAGTCCAGGAAGCTTCCCTTGAGGTACGGAGAATCGGAGCCTTCGTATGCTCCAGGAGATGCCGAACCGGCGCTGTCCGCACCTCCTCGCGAGCCTCGCTCTCGCTCAGACTGCTGCCGCTGTGGGGAGGCGGGAGCAGTTGCAGCACCAGCCTGGCCTGCTTCATGAACCTCTGTTACGTCTCCTGTCTGGTTGGTTGCCACTTCATGCACCTCTTGCCTCGCAGCAGGTGATTGGACTAGCTCTGTTGGTTCAGCGCCAGCGTCTACTGAGGCCAGTGCTGCTCCTGCTGCAGCCAAGGCCGCTGGTCCTGTTGCAGCAGCAGCAGCAGGTCCAGCTGCTGCAGAGTTACCTGCACCTGAAGCAGCAGCTGTACCTAGTACCACCGCTGCAGCTGCTCTGCCTGCTGCTTCTTCTCTTCGCTCTGCAAGTGCAGCAGCAGCAGCTGCTCTGGCAAGGTTATGCGCATGGGGCACAGAAGACGAGTCTGTTGCGGCATCCACGAATCGGTTCTCTGCCTCTCGCTGCTGGTGTTGCCGCTGTTGCTGCTGCTGCTGCTGNGCAGGCCTGATCATTCTTGCCACTCCTGAAACCGAACGCAGCAGGCCAAACCCATGGTGACCCTGCTGGGTCGGAGAATCGCCCCCGGGCCTTGGGCTAACTGGGTTCTTCGTCCTCATCCAGCCTGATTTGCTCTTGGGCCGTTGATCGCCAGCATCCAACGAGATCGATGGTCCGAGTTGTGCTCCCACCGCTGCGGATGAGGGTGCCGTGGCCGGACGTTTTGCTGTGGATTCTGCCTGCGCGACTCCTTCTGCTGTTTGAGGGCCTGCTGATGCTGGCGCTGCTGCTGCAGCAGCAGCATCAGTAGCACTAGCACCAGCAGCAGTAGCACCAGCATTGACAGGAGCGGCAGCGGCCTCTGCCAGCCCCCTTGGCGGCGCCGTTGCAGGCCTCTGTGCTGCTCGTGGAGAAGCCCCTGTTGACAAACCTGAGCTCAAGCCGGGGCTCACTGATCGAGCGCGCACAAGCGGCTCGAGAGGCAGCTGGTCTGCTTCCGCACCTGCTGTTGAAGCAGTAGATGCTGCTGGCACCGTCACTGCTGCAGGCCTTCTCCCTGACCCCGCTACTACCGCTGATGGTGTCGCTACTACTGCTGCTGTTGCATCAGGGCTTGCAGTCCTGCTGCCACGCAAAACCGAATGTTTCAGTGCTTCGGATGCAGATGCAAGCCGCCGGAACGTTGGGCTTCGAAAGGCTGGCCTACCCCTCGGCCCCTTACCGCTGCCCCCCTGCTGGGCTGGCTGCAGCTGCGGCGTCTCCTGCCTCCGCTGCTGCTCCAGTTCCTGGCTCTGCTCACCTGCCTGGAGCTGCTCCAGGTGCTGCTCATGCAGCGGCGAATCCTTGGGAGCCGCCTGCTGGGGCATTGGAGGTATCTTTTTCCCCATAGTGGAGGGAATGCTCGCTGGACTAATGACTTCAGAAATTCCATGTGGCTCCTCTCCTACTGCCTGGCTGTCGGGCCTAGTTGCCATGTCTCCCCTGCTTCTCTCTCCTGCTGCTGCTGCTGCTGCAGCATGACTTGCACCGCCCTTCCCATCTGCCAGACCACCTCCAGTCCCTCCTCCTCCTCCTCCTGCCACCCCTCCTGCTTCCCTGCCTTGCACCCAGCTTTGGTGTTCTCTGCGAGGGGGGGTTCCAAGGAAGGCAGCCGGACCGCGGTGAGGGAAACGCGCTCCGGGGCTGCTGCCTGCACTTCTGGTAGGATTAGGGTTCTGCTTCCCAGCCAGTGGTAAACTGCTGCTGCCGCTACTGCCGCCAGCGCTGCTGCTGCGGGGTCTGCTGCTGCCAGCCCTACGCAGAGGCTCTACTGGACCTGCTGCCGGTGCCTCCGTCAGCTCTGCCACGGCTGCTGTTGCTGGTCCTGATGTTGAGAGTGCTGCCGCAGCTGGTACTGCTCCTGCCGCCGCTGCTGCTGCTGCTGCCACAGCGGGTGCGGGTGATACCGGTCGTGACAGTGGGGGGATGGTAGGGCGAGCCTTCAGCCTCCGCACTGGTTGTTCTGCCAACGCGTCTGCCATGCTTATCTGTCTCCTTCAGCGGTTTCTTTTTTTCATGCGTGAGTTCACGAACAATCTCAGGAGTTAGCGTTTCCTGGCATGCTGTCTTGCCCGTCTTCCTACTGCGTCGTTTGAATCATCATACACTGACATGGCTCTGCCAGGAGCTCGCCCGGAATCTGCCGGGTTGACCTGGGAGTGCAGTAACGTGAATTCAGCCGCCAGAGAAAACCCCCAGTTTTCAGGTCGTTCGGGACCAGGCCTCATTTGAGTTGTTTGAAGAAAACAGTGTCAGAGGGCGACACTGGTCTTGTGCTCCTTTGGATGCCCTCCACAATCAGTCTTCACGCTCATGTCCTGGGTCCTGCGCGCCGCCCACTCCATTGACTCTCGCTGCCATGTGATCACCAGAAAAGACCGCACCAGACGACAAAGCGGACGAGTGTCAACAGACTCGAGACTGGACGCGCGGTGCGAAAGGTGTCACCTTGGAGCACAAGCTCAACGCGTTTGCGTCTGACCAGCAGCGACCTTCGCTGGTGTGCCCCGCCTCTGCCCATTAGGGCGACTAGGCGGCTAATGTGGTACCAACCGCTGAATTCCTCTAGCTCTGGCTGCTGACGGGCACGTCGGACGCATGAACTACGTCGTTGCAAATCTAGAGAACGCCGGACAGTACCGCTGCACACTGCATGAGCCGCAGATTATCTGCTGAGGGAAGTCTGCAGCGGCTCAAACCCCCCCCACCATCAATGTCCTTAGCTTCCACCGCACCGGACGAAGATGTGAACACGATGGGCGTCCAACATGACCGAGGGCTGCAATCACAACGTCTGGCCGGACATTCTCTGGACTTTGACACTCGCATACCAAAACAGCAGCCAAGGAGCTCGACTTCGAAACATCGGACGACGGGGTTGGCGAATCCAGGCAGAGCGCTCCTCGACCGGCGAAGCCGCCGCCCACCAGGGGTACCGGGCCCGATCCTCGCCCCCCCCCCCCCTCCCCCAAACCATCCCCCGTACCTAGAGAAATACCATGAAGTGTGAATCGGTTTTGTCTCGTGTTGAATGGTGTTCAGAGAAGACAAACTAGAATGTTAAGCTTAACAAACCCCCACTATTACGCTGATTTCCGTTTCGCGTACGGTCACTATTCCCCTTTACCATTCTTGAACTTGGATTGGCTAGCTCTTATTTCGCCAATTTCTAAAAACAATTAAACTTAAAGATCCGATGGTTCGCGAATGGCCACTGGTCACTGCCGTCAATGCTAAAATGTGTTTATACTATCTGAGCATGTAAAAGTTCACGCAAATCGCCGCTAGCACAGCAGCTTCCCTGGCTTGTACATCAACTGCTTGATCTCGCCAGTGCGGCTCCAGGAACTGCGCGAGTACAGCAGATGCTGCACTGACGGACGCAGCGCTCGAGCTGACAGAGCACTGACTCGAAACCTGTCGCAGCACCTCGTGTGATGTAATGAGACACTTGCCGTGTTTGAGCCGGACCTATGGACTCTTTTTGGGTTAGCGTATTTACCTCTTGTGGTTCGTGGACCTGTTCATATGATGTCAGGTTCGTTTACGAAGTAGAGGACATAACATCTCAAAACTATTCGATGCGGTTGTATTATTGAAGCGCATAAGGTCTATCTATCTCATATGATCAAGAATGGTCCACCAGTCGAGCTCACTTTGCCATAACATTCTCCGAAAATAGAAGAAGCTAATCGAAGAGCCCATTTCTACACACCAAGACGGCTCAACCTACATTGCCGTGTTTAGATTTCCATATGAAGGAAAAAAAGCTTCAGAATACATTAAAAGAAAACATATGAATGATAATGGAATGTATACATATGTATGTATACACATACATGTACATATCTTTATGGATGTATGTATATATATATATATACATATATATACATATATATATATATATATATATCAAACACGAATTTTTTAATTTAATAAACATTCTTAGCTAGAAGGGCACTCACAACGGATCATTGGAGTTTACGCCATGAACATCAGTAAATGAGAGCAGAGTCAATCATTTAAGTAATCTTGGAAATCATGAATCCAATATAACGCCAAAACATTCAAAACTTTACCGTTTGAACTTACAGTTACATGGAAACACGTATGTGTACTATGAATGTGCATAATCTAGTCCCTAGAACACTTCCATATGCAAGAGTGAGTCGACAAAAACAAAGTTATATGAATATTCACTTGGGCGGAATGGCCACATACCTTTCATTTCAGATAATAATGCTGATTCCCGCCTCCCTCGGAGAAGTAAGCCCCATCAGGCCCTACCTTGGAAAACTAAGCCCCATTCGCCCCTTTGTCGGAGCAATATCCCTCATTCGCCCCTTCCCCAGAACAATAAGCCTCATCTGCCCAAACCTCGGAACAACAAGCCCCATGTACCTGAGAAGATGCGTGGAAGCTTCCTATCGACACAACCGTCGACTAGGCGTCAGTGCCTCGTCATACGGTGACGACAATCACAAGTCGTGCACACAACGACCAGGGTCTTGCTAGGAGACATAAGGCAAATTGTCAGAATGCTTCAATAGCATTTGCAGATACAAATGACAAGTCCTTGGCATGAGTAATTGCCACGGCGCACGGCGGGTGTCGCACACTGCAGTGCAATTTCTGTCCTAAAACCGGCCCGAAACCATTATTTTGGCCGTAACTCTGTGCAGACATGTCACAACAATATGTCGTCTAAACCTAGACGTGGAGGATCACGAGCTGGACGCTACTTTTGGTCACATGCATGCATCGAGCATCAAACGGTGGACACACAATACAAAAACATGCAAATCGAGCCCACGGCCAATCCATCGATAAACCCCTACGTATTGAAGAAATACTGCAAGAGGTCCCGGGTAGCGTCCAGAGCTCTGGAACGGTCGTCGGTCAGCTCCAAGCGGGTAGTCCGCCACGAGATGACGCACCGGTACCACCAAGGTCCGCATCCGGGATCTGCATGAGTATGGACACGGCCGAGTGGTCACATTAAACTACACAGGTCGACAAGAACGTCACAAATCACAACACTCCCCCATGACCCGATGGTATGCATGTCCATACAAGTGCAGTACTGAGATTAGTACATCAATGAGTGCAACAGTAGATGTGACACGGACACGGACACACCCCACACTCAACCACTCTCAGGCAAGGGGCGAAGCCGAACAAAACAAATGGCCACCAGGAACTTTCCGCATGCTAGTGCCTTCGTAAAGACGTCACTACACTGCATGTCAGTACCAACCCAAATGACGAAGATTACATGTCACTGCACCAGATCTTGCACAAAGTGATGCTCAACCGCAATGTGTTTCATGCGAGCATGAAAGACACCGGAGTTCTTTGCAATGGCAAGAGCCCTCTGGTTGTCGCAACGAAGCACAATGGCAGGTACTGACTGACCGAGCTCATGGAACAGGCGCTGTAGCCATACCGCCTCAGCAACCCCTACGCCCAGAGCAACATACATTGCTTCCTATGAGCTACGTGCAATAGAGCCCTGCGTCCTGCTGCGCCAGGACACAGCCGTACCACCGAGGAAGAATACGTAACCGGTGTGACTGCGGCCATCTAGGCTCCAGGCCCAGTCACTGTCAGTGTAGCCGTCAAGGACCACCAAACACTTTGGATGAAAGCAGAGTCCGAGGTACGATGTGGAGACCACATACCGCACCACACGCACAGCCGCATGAAGGGCTCCAGCACGTGGAGCCTGCGAAAGCTGGGCAAGGTGGTTGACGGCAAAGGCGATGTAAGGACGCGTGGTAGTGGCCAGGTACATCAGAGATGAGACCAAGGTACAAGGTCACATCCATTGCCTCCCCCAGCTGTGTGGGATCGTCCACCTTCAAGGCATCCTGCTCGCCAGGCATGAGAGGTGTGGAAACCGTGGGCACAATGCCGAGGTCATTGAAGCGCTCATCTACAACACATGCGTTTCGAGCCTGATGCACTTCTAGAGTACGATGTCTGTGGTCTCGCACGATCTCCATGCCAAGAAACACCGCTGCAACACCAAGGTCCTTAATCCTGAATGCAGTCTGGAGGATAGCCTTGGCTTCCTTCATGGCCTCCAGTGAAGGAGACGCAATAAGAAGGTCGTCGACATAAACCAGGATGGCGGTGAACCACTAAGGCGTCTGTCGGATGAAGAGAGGGATCTTCCTCGTTCAGTACATAGCCCGCACGAGTCAGGGTGCCAGTGATCTCCTGGATCCATCATCGAGGAGACTGCTTGAGGCCATACAAGGACTTGCGAAAGTGCCAGGCCTTGTCACCGTCCTCAAAGTCAGGTGGCTTAGCCACGTAAATCTCTTCATCCAGAGAGCCATGGAGGAACGCATTGATCATATCCATCTAGTGCAGTTCCCAGTCATGCTGAGCCACTACACCAAGCAGAGCTCGAGCTGAGGTCATGCGGCCAAGAGGGACAAAGGTGTCACCGTAACCGATGCCCTCAATCCGAGAGAACCCCTTGATGATCAAGCGAGCCTTGTGGCGTTCCAGTGAGCCATCCGGCTTTTCTTTCTTGCAAAAGACCCACTTCACCTGAATAGCCTTCATCCTTGGTGAAAGGGCGATTAGCTCATAGACTCCGTTCTTTCGGATGACGCAAAGCTCATCCTTGCAGGCATCACGCCAAGCATCAGCATCATGTGATGAGAGAGCTTCCCTCATTGTGCCCAGGTCAGGCGCCATAGAGGGAGAGCTCTGCGTGGCAAGAGCGTACGCCTCAGTGTTAGGTCTGACGACCACAAGATCGGCTGCAGCATCACAAGCGATATGAAACTCGCGACTGACAAAGTCGTGCCCTACGGGGCACACTGGATGTACCTCTTTGTGCTCAGTGTGGACACTGAGGCCTAGGGCCTTTGTGCCAGGATCACCACTCGCGATGCTACGAGTGGAGCACCTGGGTGCGGGAGCAGACACTCGCTGAGCTCCGGAGTCCAATGGTGGAAGACGGCTGCCAGGCTCACGAGAGTCACTTGGGATCAAGGGGTGCACCTGAGGCTCAAGAACAGGCAGAGTTGTAGCTGGGGAGGGCCGAGGCAAGGGAGCTGGTGATGTCGTGCGAGGAGATGCGTGTGTGGAAGACAAAGGACGCGACGTGATAGTAGGAGCAGGTAAAGCAGGGCCACGCATAGACGTAGGAAAGTCGGCGGACATAGGTACGGTCACAGGAGTAACTACACACAAGTGTAGGATCATGGGGACCTGTGGGGTGCGAGGGAAGAGGGGTAGTAGCTGGCGGTGGTGGAGAGGTCTCTGGGCCGACAGCGATGATTGCTGGGTCATCAAGAAACAAATTCCGCTAAGTGGATGGAGCTCAAACGGACACATAAGCCTGGCGAGAGTTGCTCGCAGGCAAAGACTCCCCCATCCATCGCGCAACCTCACACGTAGGAATGTGTGTGACAGACAGCAACGTAATCGATGTTAGATCACCGTAAGTGAGGGACTCAAAGAAGAGCGCGTTGCGTGACTCAACAATGCGACGACGAGTAGGATCCCAAAACCACAATGCCTTTGACCGCGGGGAGATGCCTACAAAGGTACACAAGTAATCCTGCGATGAGACCTTGGACCCCTGCTGCTCCTCGGTATACCACAAGAAGCCAAAGATTCCCAGACGCGAACGAGGTGTAGGTCAGCACGATGGCCAAACCAAAGCTCATACGGTGTGACGTGGTCCGGAAGGGGACCGTGCGGCAGGTGATTCCAGACCCAAGTCATGTAGGCAAAGCCTTCAAAAGTGAAGGAATCCGGGAGAACGCACTCAAACAACATAGCACAAACCGCATCCTCAGTGGTGCAGTTCCAGAACTCAGAAACTTCGTTCTGCAGATGTGCAGTAGGATCGGAGACCAGGTGAAAAATCTCGTGCTCGGGGAAGAAGCTGTCCAAGAAACTCGCCGACACGATCCAAGCAAAATGTGTGCAGCGTGTGGCGAGACTGACGCTCAACCATCACTAGCCAGAGGTGAACCACAAGAGCGGCGTCACTCTTCTAGCGTAGGCTGTAGACCCATCGCATCCGGGTGAAGTCATCAGTCAGGGTCAGGACGTATTGACCTTGATTGGACAGAGACTCGATAGGAAGAGGACCAAGAAGGTCCGAATGGACTGACTCGAGAGGACAAAGTGAGCGAGAACGGGAGTTAGGGTAGGTACAACGATGCATACTATCCTGAGCGTTAAAGAGACAGTCGGTCTTGGGTGGCTTCTCGAAAGAAACCGCGTCAAGACCGAGGGCGGGCAATGTCCGAATGAGCTTCGACATAGTGTCGGAGCCAACATGACACAGACGGCGATGAAGCAATCGTTTGTGCTTAGGAGACGGAACACTAGTGAAAAAAACATGAGCTGAATGGGAAGGGGACCAAGGAGCAGAAGTCTGATAGGCATGATACAGGTCATCTACAACAGAGGCACAAAGAACAATGTTTTGAGTGTCAATAGCAGGCACAAATAGCACCTGAGAAAGATACAAGGGGCTAGACAAACCATCGAAACACACGACCCCAACACCCTGTACTAGCAAGGACTGACCAGAGCCTGTGTAGATGGAACGAACAGACGCAAGAGGGCCGAGAATAACAAAATCACTACAACGACAGGTCATGGGATGAGTGGCACCGGAATAGATGGTCCAAGTGCCACCTGAATCACGACTAGAGGAAGTTACTGTACAACGGGCAATGAAACACTCGGCCTCAGACAGACGCTGGGTAGCTAGTGGGGAGGAATGACGAAGGGCACAAAGGTGAGACTCATGAATCAAATGTGTATACTCAGGCCCATCGTCATCACATGCCGACTGTGCCACCCCACACGAGTCATCTTGAGCCACAAGAACAGACGGACACAGATTCTGTGAACCACCTAGCTGTGACAACACACTCGCACCTCCCTAAAAGCAAAGCGCTAGAAGGTGTGGGAGCTCGGCAATGGTGCGGTCACGTGGGTCTGGGTCATCGCTGGTTGCCGCTGGTGATGCGAGAGCTCCTACAGTCGTGGTCGCCACGCCCGGAGGATGTGTTGCTCGATGTAGACCATAGTGCGTGTGTAGCCTGGAGCCCATGAGTAATCCGTGCCCAGTCGAGCGGCTGCTTGCACTCGGTGTAGCCATGAGCGCCTCCACAGTTGTAGCATTGACCAGAGCGTACATTCCTCCTGACCGATGATGGCTGGTGCTGTGACTGTTGTTGGCCCGAGCCGCACCTCCGTTGCCCCTTCTTCCCCTGTGCTGCTGTCACGACACCTTGTGTCTGAGTTGGTGTAATCAGGGTGGAAGAGGAAGAGGAGGACGTGGCAGAGATTGGAGAAGGAGTCTGGAGGAGAGGCGTCGGTGGTGATATGCCAACGCCTGTTGTAAGGAGGATTTCCTGATGAGCTACAGTTGTCTCACGGGCAGAAGTCACCTTGAGGAAGAGCTGGTGCGCCCAGGGAAGAAGCTACAGTGAGGCCAAAACAGGCTTCAACACAGCGTCGCTGTACCTTGTGAAGATTTATGTGTGCTCAAGGTGAACTCTGAGCATGATCGTGAGGAATGCCCACAACTCTGTACCTCCTGAGGTCCAAAGGCGCGTGTAGATGCACATGGCGCTTCGCTAGTAGTTGGCTGCAGGCCCGGTAGGCCCGTGACAAAGGGAGTGAAAGGTACGAATATTCACTATGCGGTTGGCGTGCGTCTCTGCAGAAAGCAGGGATAATGCCAGGTCCCAGCCCTCGTGTGGATTAGTACCAGTGCCTGTGCCCGCCTCGCCAAGGAACGAGTACAAGTCGACGACTGTCTTGCTCGCCATGGCGTAGAGAATTCTATGCATCGCTCTAGCCACCGTCAGCACCTGTGCTTGGTCCGTAGTCTGATACAGACTGTGGTAAAAAGGCCACACGCCCTCTAAAGTGGCCCAAACCTGGAAGAGGATCTCCAAGCAGTCAAAACCGTCCTCGCTGACATACCGCGGGGACGGTGTCTCGAAGTCCTTGGGTTGCCACTCCGTAGGGAGAGCAACCACAGGCTGGGAAGGACAAGGGATGGGAAAGACACCGGGAAGAGGGAAGTCACTTGGGTGGAGGTGAGGCGATGATTGAAACTCGGGAAAGCGAGATATGTATGGGGGCTAAGAGCTTGTCTGAAGCTGGCGGAGACGCTCCTAAAGCACACGAATCTCGTGCTTTGGGGATTCGCCCTCCATGCCTGACATATCTTGATCCTCATCCCAAGGATCCAGAGGTGCCGTGTGGGGTCCAACTCCTGTCTCGGGTGCTAGAGCTGACTGCTGTGTAGAGGGTGCGACACCGGCCACTTCCTTAGAGGTCTGTCGTGGGGTCGTGGAATGACCCCGAAGAAGCTCGGTGAGTGTGTGAATGGTCTCAGTCTGCTCCCGCTGCAAGCGACGCATCTTGTCTTGCTGGCTCTTCAGGTCCTTGATAGCCTGAAAACGTGGGCTCATGACCCCTGAGGAGGAAGAAGACGGATCTAGTATCCTTTTTCCCTTATCACCGGACGGAGCCATGTCGCCGCTCATTATGGGCCGAGATGTCAACATGGTTGAATTGCAGAAACATCAGTGTTTCTCAAGGATTTGAAACGCTGGCAACTTTTGACTCTCCCACAAAAAGCTTCACTAAGGAAAGTGCTGATGTTAGTAGGAAGTTGCTGACATCAGCATGACCTGATGACATTTGCAAGGGAAAATGCTGACGTAAGCTCCCCTCCTCCTTGTTGTTATGTCAACCCTTGTGGTTGCTGCACGAGCGGACGGTCGCTTCGTAGCAGCCGCGCAAAAGCTACGCGGAAGCTACGGAGCAGCTTCCGCTCAACTGCTGCTGCTGCTGCGTTGTCAACTACAGCAGCAGACGCGCGACTGCATGCACAACTGTCGCAGCAGCTGTGTGCTGTTGCTACTGTTGTTGCGCGCTGTGGCTGCTGTGCGCTACTGCCGGGATGCGCGCTGCTGCCGCCACTACAACTATGCTGTTGCTACTGCCGCTGCTGCTGCTGCTGCTATTGTCGCACTACTGTTGTGCTGCTACCGCTACTGTTATTGCTACTGCTGCTACTGCCGGTGCTATTGCGCTACTACTGTGCTGCTGCCACCGCGCGCTACTGCTTTGCAGCTGCCGTCGCGCGCTGCTGCCGCCGCTGCTGCTGTCGCTGTTGCTATGCTGCTACTCTACTACCTTTTGGTGCTGTGCTCAGTGCTGCTCCTACTGCATGTACCATTGTCGGCAGCTACTGGCCACTGTAGCCTACTATAGCTGTTGCCTACTGCCGCTAGCGGCTGGTACTCATGCCGTCTCAAGTGATGATGGTGAGCGACGTCGACAGCAGTCGGCTGTTGTCGATAAGTACCTGTGGATCTGTTGCAGCGGTGACTCTCACTGCTGCTACTCTGCTACGGTTCTGCTCCGAAGCTCGGTGATAATTGTCTCACCGCTCTAATACCATGAGAAGATGCGTGGAAGCTTCCTAGCGACACAGCCGCTGATTAGGCGTCAGTGCCTGGTCGGACGGTGACGAGTCACAAGTCGTGCACACAATAGCATGGGTCTGGCTAGGAGACACAAGGCAAATGTCTGAATGCCTCAATAGCGATTGCAGAGGGAAATGACAAATGACAGGTCCATGGCATAAGTACCTGCCGTGGCGCACGGTGGGTGTCGCACGCAACAGTGCAAGATCTATCCTAAACCCGGCCCAAAACCACCGTTCTGGCCGTAACTCTGCGCAAACATGTCAAAACGCTACGCCGTCTGAACCTAGACATGCAGAATCATGACCCAAACGCTACGGTTGGTCACATGCATGCATCCTGCATCAAACAGTGGACACAAAATGCAAAGATATGCAAATCGGGCCCATGGCCAGTCCAACGAATAACTCCTACGTTCTGCAGAAAACTGCAAGAGGTCCCGGGTAGCGTCCAGAGCTCTTGAACGGTCGTCGGTCAGCTCCAAGCTGGTAGTCCGCCACGAGATGACAAAGCGGTACCATCAGGGTCCACATCAGGGATCTGCACGAGTATGGACACGGCCAAGTGGTCACAGTAAACTGTACAGGTCGACAAGAATGTCTCAAATCACACAATACCCCTTGGCATTTTCGATCTCTCAGTGTGAAGGTATACTTTTTCTTTTCTACACTTAAAGGGTGAACATGCATTATTCTGACACGTTTCATAGATTCACTGTTGGTTTTGTTCATGTACACATCATGCATGCAAGCGTTTCAAACATAAACGTCCGGCTCCATGCATACACAAACATTTCTTTTTCAATGTCGTTCAGTTTAACGGAATTAATGTTTTGTGAGAATGGGGGTGTACACTCTTCACTTACATACTCCAAGTGCTTCCGCTTTGTTACATTCCACAGACCAAATATCGGCATGGCCATCTTGCACTCGTTAAAATTATCATCGTTACATTGGAACACACATGTCATGATCAGGGGCCAACAGTTGGCAGGCGTTTGTGCGGAAGCATGAATACGTGCCGCCGATCCTGAGAGTTGCCAGGCCAAATCCGTTTACGGTAAGAGGCCAAGAGGATTGCCCTGCAAAACGCTTTGACAGTTTTCACTGCGGCAACAATCGTGGGAGCCTATCTTGAGCGATCTTGTTGACATGTTGACGTCACATTCTTGCAACCGCCGGTCGCGAAGGACATGCGCAAGGGTGCGAGGCTGCACGCTCAAAAGTACGTTGCCACGGACTGTGCCCTCACCTCTCCATGGTGCACCATGATTCTGTTTTCCGGCTATGGGACACGATGTACTAGCGCCGTGAATCTGCACTCAGTCCAGTCTCATTCAGTCTTGCTTGGTCGTTGTTGATGCCCTCGCAGTATCCACCAACCATACCGCTGCTGCAGCTGCAAGCGTCCAAGACTCAGGCCGGTAGATGAGGTATGTATCATGCTAGATTGTGGATGAAATGCTCTCCAATTCAGATGGCTACCCAACTTTAGGCGTGACTTCTCACCACGCGGCCAAGTCCTGACAAGAAAAATCCGCCCTCCTGTCTCGGTCCTGCTCTACGGTGGTACCCCTTTAACCTTATGCCGAATGAAACATCAAGCACGTTTGACAATGTAATGTTCTGGTTGAAGCGGGATGGAACGATGACTGGTTTCAGAGGAGGTTGGATGAGTGGGACGCCCTCCCATAGAACCAACCCCCTGATGAGCCACCCCATACTCCGGGGTCTCCAGATGTCCAGGAAGCCGGACCGGTTAGGTGTAGCATGGGGCACTGTCACGTCCTATCCCTCCCACATGGACACCTTGGTAAATCCTGACATGTTTCCTGGTTGTCTTGTGTCTTCCCTTTGTGACAGTACATGGCGTACAAATGTTTGTTGTTGCACTTGACATTTATGTTGCCAGTCTTGTTATGTGATTGTCTGGAAAGTTCATTTGGAAGAAGAACATGTCGCACCCGTAAGAAGCACAAGGAGATGCAAAAGGAACAGGAGGAGGCGATGGTGTTCGACAACATGGATGCTGCTTGTGCATATGCTGAGGACTTCGTGGTGGATAACCCCTTCAGTCTGAACTGGATTCAAAGTGAGCTGGGAAGATTCTGCGTCACCTATGCTGACACCATAACCAAGGGTTGCACTTGGCTCCTTCGTGCTTGTGTTACAAGAAATTTTGGACACGTGACAGTGTCCCACAACTCTGAGGCCAACGTTATGTACCCAGCATCGGGCACGACAATGATGGGAGGCAGAAAGGTTGGTTGGCCCAAAAATTCTCCAAGGCTTTGTAGAGCGGCCCCATAGCTTCCACTGCTACCCTGCGGTAGGTGGTCCATGAAAGGACCAGTATGAACATCTCCAACAACACGCTCTACCGCGCCAAGACGTAGCCCAAGTCCAGTTGATGGACAAGAAGAGTGGCACGTGGAGCTTGTTTCCATCCTGCGTCGAAGAGGCATGTAACGATGTCAGGTTCTCTTCTTTCCAGTGTTTTTACAAGTTTTTGTTCCTTCTTTTGACAAACACATGGCTGCATGCACAGTGTAGCTTACACGAGTCGGCCCGAGTTCACGTGGCGTGACCCACAAGGAAAGGAGCGGTACCTTCCTCTAGGCGTTCGTTGCTCCAGGTGCGGCCAAAATCGGGTTCTAGCATAGACACAGAATTGTTAGAAATGGTCACGAGAAATTCCTCTTGCTTGCTCAGATCTTTTATGTTAATGACCACGTAGTCCCCATGGCCTGGGCACTGGCACCTACGGAGGATGAGAAAACCTGGGATTTTTTCTACACCCAGCTTGCTCTTGCTTGTCCCACTACTGCACACACTGGATCTAGCATCATCATAGACAAGGAAGGGACACAAGAAGGCCGTGTCAAAGTGCCTCATCGGTGCCATGCACACCTTCTGTACATGGCACATAAAGGAGAACGTTCGAACTAGCTATGGCAAAGAGGCAACACACTAGGCATATAAGTGTGTCCATGCGATGAATTTCAATACTAGGAGAAGGCCACATCACACCTACGACAAGTGAGTGTGCCATCTTATGCATTCCTCTATGTGTGTGAGGGGGAGGATGGGGTGGTGGTCGGTGGAGTACATCTCAAACAGTGGACCCCCCTCCACTGTCTATTGGGCATAGGTGGCCACACCACTTCAAATGCTGCAGAGAGTTGGAACGCTCGCATCATTGCACACAGGAAGTTGTATCCGTACTACTGCTTTGTGTCAATCTATTATTTTTCTTAGCATCTATTCTGCACCCACCCAGCTCAGGCATCAGAGGCAAAAACCGTGCATGGCACCAACATGGGCAGACTTGCTCCTCCATGGCCTTGCAGTGGCACGTGAGTACAACGCAACAGAAGAGGGACTCAGCACTGCCATGGTGACTGGACAGACCAACCACCCACGACAAGTGTCTCTTGTGGACAAGTCCCGCACCTATGGCCGCTGGAAGCAATATGGCTTGCCATGTCAGCATGCCTGTGTATTTTTGCTGCCAAAACACGTGAACGCTAAGAACTTGGCGGACCCAAGCCTCACGCGCATGGTGTGTTGTTCTGCATACGCCAACCTCATTCCATCTCCAGTGGTGAGGAACATTCAGCCAGTTGAACCTGCCTGGCTACGTTTGCGACCTTGTCATGGCAAGGGACAACCACGAATTATAAGGAAGGACTGAGAAACATTGTGCAAAAAACTCAAATGCCCCCGTTGTGGACAAAAGGGGCATAGAAAGACTTGATGCAATAGCCTTCCTACACAGGTCGCAACAGTGTATGGCGAAGGTCTTGCTGTTGCTGTCTAGTATGATGCAGCCGCACTGGAAACACATGATGGTAAATTGATGTGCGGGCGTCCACCACTTGCTGAGTAAGGTGCAGGTGACATGGAGTACGACCCCGAGATGCATCAGATGAGGAGGATGAAGACTTTGAAAGTGATGACTCTGGTGCATACGTCCCTCATGGTACTGATTCTGGTGAGACGATAACGTAGGATGAGTACACTGACCAATAGGATGAGGAGGAGAGGGAGTGATGGGAGATGTACGAAGAAGGCCCAAAGGAGGCAGAGTGTGGTTAGTTTGCAATCGTAAACCCTTGTTGAAGGGTTCGCACCAATCTCTGTAATTGCATTTCATGCTTCTGTGTTTATTGCGTGGATTACTTATTCATGTTTTCATTCCTGTGCAGGATGAACCATAGTGGTCTCTGGAGTTTGAGCAGGCAGTTTTTTTCCGGTGCATCAAGCTCCAGACGGAAGGGGGGGTTTGGGTCAGGCAGATGATCAGGGTTAGGCTGATTGGGCCAAGTTCATCGCACCTGGAGAAGGAAGGGGGGGGGGGGGGGGGGGGTGGGATTTTCTTTCACATAGACAAAACTAGTCGACAAGAGAGTGACAGCGAGACAGAAGTGTTACATGATGGAGAGCACTATCAGCCATGGGAGAGGCTATGTCCTATGTGTGACATTGTTCATTTCTTTTGAAGAGATTACATATCCCACCTTCACTGTCTCTATTCACTCTTGAGGCATGTTTTCTTCATGAAAATTCTCAAATCTATGTCTCAATCATTGTTTTTTCCATGTGTGTCTAGTCGTATTGTGTGTATCAGATGAAGAATACGCAGGACAGGTACTTGAAATTAGTTGAACATTTACTACATGTCACATGAATACACATATGGAAGAAATGCATACCTAAGAACAGATACACAAAAAAGAACAAGGAGTATGCATAACAGTATCTATGCTCGTCCTATTTCATAACCCATGCACGCCTTGCGTGCTTTATTGTATTCTTGTTTTTATTCCCAACATTTGTGTTGGTTACTACGTAACCTTATACACCTTAGTGCAACAAAGGATCCCTGTTTTCTTTTTTTTTTGGCCCTGCTTGTAACAAGTATCTATACCTTTTCAAAGAACAAACTTGCCTAAGGCGATAAAATGATTAGCACCCAACCTGGCCACAATAATCAACGACGAACAGAGCGGGCATCACTATCATGCGCCTGTTCAGGTGTGTTTTACAGTTGTAGCAGTGATCAGTCATTACCATACATCTAAACCACTAGTAAATCCAATGATATCCAAAGATTGTAAAAAGAAAGGGGAAAAACTGTAAAAGGTGACAACATGACTGGTCACATTCACATTTTGATCACTAGAATTCTCAAGTACATACTCTGAAAACTGTTTTTTGAGGTAGGTGACGGCGAGCAACCGCCATGCGTTTCATCCATCCGATTATTTCATGTGCGCCATAATCTGTCCTTAAAAAAGAAATTCAAGTTTTACGCTGTCCTAGCGGCAAGCTTTCAATGGCCCATCGGTTTCGAAAACAATATCATTAAAAATTTTATTCGGGAAATTGTTTTGCACAAAGATAACAGGCCAAACACTTGCAAAAATGACCATGAAGACACCATGAGTAAGGAAAGAACAAACGTACCTAATGCTTTAGCAACTAATCACCTCAATTACAAGTACGTCAAGATGATCATCCAGCCTATCAGATCTGCCTATAGCTTCAACCATCGCAGCCAAAGCACAACTCCCTTTGGATCAAGATTCAGGTACATTTCGATCTATCCCCATTGCAGGGACTCAACACCTATGCTACAAGCACAATGGGAAAACAATTCACTGGGTCAATTCATCCGAGATAAAAGCTCACCTTGAATGCCATCCTATCAAAAAGCTTTCAAGAGGTCAGCTTTTCCAAAGACAAATGCTTTTGAAAATTGCATTCAAGATAATATTCAATCAATAAGAATCTTGGATTGTGTGCGGTTCCTACGTCGTTCATGTACAGATGAGGATGACTAATCAGCCCTGACCATACCCAAGTACAAGTGAGGGTGCATTCTGATTCCGAGTTGCAATTCTCAGTCTAGAACTAGAACGCCAATTCCACTTCCAGCTCATAATCAGAACCAAGATTCCGTTTCTAGACTTATGATTCTTCATGGAATCACAATTTTTCACAGTTCTCAAGAACATGTTAGCAGTTATCATCAACATCAATCGCAGCATGGCAATGTCACACATTAACTTTTCCATCATACATTTTTGGTCCATGTCATTTTTTAAAGGCCACATTTCAGGATCCTTCCACTTCAAGTCACACAGATCTGTGAACATGTCCTTTCTATTAAAATAGAGTTAATGTACTCATGCTTAAACATGTCATGTTCTGAGTTCACACTATTGTGAAGCAGACTTTGTTGCCTTAGGCATGGCATTGGGCATGCAGTCTACGGTGCATTAACTTCATAGTGGAATTTTCATTAGCATGATGCACGGTCATGCACATTATAAACCATTACAATGTCATACAAATGTAAAACATGGCATTGCCATGCACATCTTAATCATGACACTAGCATGCAAATTTGAAACCTGACATTGCCACGCAAATCTGGAACATGAATGCAACCATGGCATTGAAACAAAGTCTGAAACATGACGTTTGAATAGAATGTAATTGAGTTTGACACATAACATTGCAAAGCATAACACAACCATGACGTTACAATGCTATTCTAGTCCTATCTCCCTATCAGTCGTCAGCATCCTCCTCATCATCAGCGTCGTCACCATGCCCTCCCGTATCCATCCCCTCATCCTCCTCCCCTGTGTTGAACAGATGCAACCCTTCCAACTCCTCGACACCCTCTCCCGCCAGTTTGGAAGTCTCCTTCCGCTGACTTGTTCCTCCTCCACCCTCATGTCGGGGGCGATGTTGCCATGGCAGTTGATGGTGAACTCCAGGAGGCTCTTCTTGTTGATCCACGACTTCATCATAAGGAGGTTTTCTACGATCATGTGGTCCAGTGAATGGCGGAAGTCTGTGAAGTCTCTCATGTGGCGGCCCAACAAAGAAGGGCGATTTGACGGTGTTGAGGTCACCAAAATTGTGTACAAGTCCATGGCAACGAGGAAGAGAATGGGGAAGGCTTTATGTTTTTTCTTCTAGTGCAGCAGAATGTCACAATGCCGCCTTTTGACCGGGAGCTCCGTCCACCTCTCCACCTCTCCACCTCTCCCTCTGAGCTTCTCGTAGGTGTCCCTTCAGGTGCAACTTCTCGCAAACGAGGGACAAAAACGTCTCCTACTAGTTCAGCCAAGGCTGCCTCGACAAGTTCTTCATCTTTCTGTTGCTCCTGTAGCACGCGAGTGTGTAGCTGGTGCTGTTCAGCTGCTCGTTCTGTTGATGCTGCACTCTGGCTGTTCTGGCTGCCCTGGCTGTTACCATCAGGTGAGCCGTCTGCTGCTCCTGCTCCTCCTTTTGCTTTTTTTTCTACTTTAGCTACCTCTCCTGCTGCTACCACCTGTTCATGGTACGAGTGCAACAGCTCCTGCACCTGGACTTGAAGCTCGGCCTCAGAGCCAATTCCTATCTAACGATGGGTTTTTTCGAAGAAGCAGAGGCGAAAACGAAGGTCAGGTGCAGTTGCCAGCATGTAACATTCCGTGAGCAGCGTGGCGTACTTCTCCAACTTTTCCAAGACGGCATTGAGGCCAGAAAGCATGTCGGCCAGTAGCTGTTCTTTCCTGTTCAGCCAACCCTGTGCTCCAAGCTGCTTCCCCTTCTTCTCGGTGTTGATTGAATGCACCTGCCATCCATTTGTCTTCATGAGCATGCTCTTAAAAAATGGAATGACAAGGATGAAAGTGGGGTACTTGGACCCGCTGACCCGATTTTCCTTAGTTTGGAATTTGAACGGCTTCAGAATGACGGTGAAAAACATAATGGTCCTACACTCCTCGTCTAAAGGTGTTAGCAAGGAGACATCTAGGCCAAATCCAGCCAGCCATGGCACAAGGACTCGATGGAGGAATAACACTAGACTGCACATGTCGAGCGTCGGAATGGTGCTCCACTCCTATTTTCAAGCACGTGGTGATGAGGGATTGATCCCTCAGAGTGCTTTGAGTTGCAAAGGTAGCAATCTGCCGGGCCTTGGAGATGACCACGGACACGGCTGGGAGGAACAGGAGATCGTTGACAGCCAGGTTTATGACATGGCCGAGGCCGCTAATGTACCCGGCCTTCTCAAAATCGTAGCCTGCTAAGATGATGTAGCAGTCAATTCAGTCGTCATTTGTGCTGTTACTGTCTATTGTGATGCAGAACATACTGTCCCACAACCCCCATCCCTTTACAGCTTCTAAAAATACCTCAAGAATTGTCTGTATGGTGGATGAGTCTGGAACAGGGCCATGCTTTTAACCTTGAAGTCACCGACCCAGTGTGTCGTGATGCCGATGTACTTCAAGTTTGCGTTGGACTGCCAATCATCTGTCGTGAGGCTGATGGCTGATGTGACCTTGGCAAGCAACCAGTGGAACATATTCCAAAACACCACGGCCCCCATGAGGATCCTGAACACGATGGTCATGTGACCGGGGAGCTTGGCGAACGGGTTGCAGTGCTGGAAGGGCTTGTCCAGCCAGTGACTCCATAAACAAAAAAAAATCACATTTCTGTCAACAACATGCTTCCAACTATAGCACACAATGTACCGCTTGTTAAAGATGATGTCTACACCTGCTACCACCCACTTGATGACTGTCACTCTTGCTCTAGGGACTTCTCGAACGGCTTTGACAACAACAATTACAACATTAGCAGTTGTGGATAGTAGTGCGGAAACCACCTCCATCTCCTTCAATTGTTTAAAGAGCTTCCTCTGGCTAAGGTAAAGGTGCTCACGCATGCCAGAGGTATTTCCCCTCTTGTAGTTGTAGTCTTCCTTGCAGTTCAAGTTGTCAGCACGTTCACGTTTGGCTGCTTGCTTCCTTTAGAAACTTCCAAACAACTACCTAGTACCTCTTCCTCTTATCCCCTGCTGCTTCGCCCTCCACTCCCACTTCTGACTCATCATCATCATCGGCCTCAAGGGGTGGAGCTGGAGGTTTTGTCTCGTTGCTTTCAGCCATGGAGGCTGCAAAGTGGGCTACATGTCGAGCACCCCTGGGAGGCAGGAGCTAATTGAGACTTCCTGTGACAGTGGCACTCGCCGTGCCAGTGCACTCGACCGCATCCATCAACTACATTCACTTGCACATCTGAATCACACCATACACTAGTGCACATTTAGCACCCATCTCCATATGCACTCTTCCCATACACTCACCACGTACAACCCCTCTCTCCCCCCACGTTTACTTGCACATATGAATCACACCACTATACACTAGTGTACATTTAGCACCAATCACCACATACACTCCCCCCATACACTCACCATATAGAATCCCCCCCCCCCCCCCCCCCCCCCCCCCCCCACACTCACACATATGAATCATAGTATTGTACAATAGTGTACACTTAGTACCTTTCTCCACATACACTCCCCCCATACACTCATCACATACAACCTCCCCTCCTCCCTATTCATTCACACATCTGAATCACAACATTATGCACAAAATTCATTACCCATCTCCTCATACACTTCCTCGATACACTCACCATATAGAACCCCCTCCTCCCAATGTTAACTTGCACATTTGAAGAAAAACATTATATACCAGTGTACATGTAGCACCCATCTGCACATACACTCTGCCCACACACTCACCGCATAGGAAAACTCCATGTCAGAAACTTCATGTAACCTTCATACATCATCATACAGAACTATACACCCATATGATGGTGTACAAAATGGCCATGATTAACCATACCTCCTTCCGCACGTATTGCTCTGCCGCCCGCTATCCTGGACCCCACCATTCTGACCGTTCAACCCATGTGCCTACTCCCACACCCAAGATGAACACCTTTGTCAATCATAAGCCCATCGGATCCCTGCACATGTTGACATCCAGGACACACCGACCGCCACCTCCGTGTCCGGAAGATCAACCCGTGCTGTCTACAGTAGTGAGCATGGCACAGAGGCCCTTGGACTGAGTATTCAATTGATCTCCTTGTAGGCAGATTAAGTGCATCTGTTTGATCATGAGCTACTCATCTATGAATTATTGCTTTCATGAGATGAAATTGTCGGTGTATAGTTGATGCATGTGTCTTGACAACTCGTCTCTCTAAAACTTAGTGGCATGACCCAAGCACATTCAAGGAGACGCTCTGGACTAAGGTCACAGCACATTTGGACATAGCATGTAAAGAGGAGCTAAAGGCCACCGATGAGCATGATTTACATGCGCTCGTTGACCTCCCGTAGTGACGGAGGACCATATGGGCAAGGTTAGTCTTTTCCAAGAAGGCAAAGCTGGATGGCTCAAAAGGCCAATACACAGTTTTTTCAGTGCAAGCCGATGTATCACTAACCTGAGAGTTACACTGAAGCTGGCCCATCTGTGCCAAACATGTTCAACCATCCACCACTTCCTTTCATGCTGTTGTGGAGTCTTGACAAAGCCTTGTTGTGGCCCTCATCGTTCTTCCTTTGATTGGTGATCATATTTTTATGTTTTACTTGTATTCTCAGCGTAGTTCCTTGGAAACCATGTGTGTATGCATTTATTTGTATATGGCTTGTTTTTCAACACGTGAAATACCAAACAGTACCTTGTACAAGAATATACTTTCAGGAAGCTTTGAGAATTCGACCTCCAAAACTGCACCGTACGCCGGCATGCTGGTTGCATCTATTTGCGGTGTAGTTAGACGGTTTCCATTTTGTTGTGCAACTTATCTTTCAGAAAGTGCTGCATGTCCATTCTAGTGGATGTTTTATTTTGAAATGCTTGTAGTGCTGGCCATTGGGTCCACTTGTTGAGAGAGTGTTGCTCAACTAGCAGAACAGGCCTAGACTTTCCACATTGTCGTAGGAAGAAATGGAACCTAAGACCACAACAATATGAATACATCCGTGTAATCACTGTGGATGAGGAAAGGATTAAAATACTCACATTTTCATAGTAGCTAATAGCTAGAGCTGTCCTGGCTTCAAACAGGATTATCTAACTGTTCAAGTCAGCCAATGAATCAGACTACCATAACCATTGTTGAGCCTCCTGTTGGCCAGAATGTTGGAAGGTTTGATAGTACATGGATCCAACACTTTTCATGAGAACAGGGGAAAACATGGCATTATCTTACCAACATGTCCCTTTTTGAAAGGCAATGTGAAACAAACCACAAGAGGTTTGGGCCCTTCACAACTCCAAACCTAAAAGATGAATCCCACTTAGACAGAAATGGGTGCATGGTGCTTGGGGATTTGTTGTGAACTTTATAGTTTTACTTATATGTAGGTTAACTTCATTATGTTGGGAAACAGATTCTCTCCAAGGTATCATACTTATTTCCACGTACCTCAAATGTTGTCTAGAAAACATGGCTAATGTTTGAATTTTCCAATGCAAAGAAAGGAAGAATACATCCCATACTACCACAAGATGTTTAACAAATGTCAATACACAATGCTGCAGACATTTAAAGACTAACTACCTATTGTCCCAGATCAAGGTAACATATTTTAGATGATTGTGGACCTGGACATCTTACTCATTGTTGCCTCGACTAAACAACCTCAATATGGTGTGTAAACGCTTGTCGCAAGTGTGAATGTAAGAAGGGCTAGTGCATGGTGTGGTAGAAAACATTTCTCAGAAAAGTGGTAGGACGACAAGCAAGCGTCCATTGCATTTTGGCATGTCATGAACAAAATGTTCCTGAATAGTCTGGAGAGATTTTTATTGGAGGCCAGGTTGATAGAATCTTTGAATCAGATAGGTCATGTGTAATGCACCAGAAGGCCCTCTTGGTCAACGAGATGACCTTGCGACTATGTAAGTTCATATGTTTTTCATTTACATGGTAAAAATCTAGGATGTGTAGAATTCCCATAAAAGATAAACGACCATGCCTTGGGATGTTGTTTACCCAGTCAAGCATAGGAAGTGTGTCCAATCTAAAACGGCTCATATTGCCTTCAACAATCTCAAGAACCTCAAGCACCTACGCAGCTTGCAAGATTCTTCACTGAGGAAATTCACCATGCTTGTGTAGAAGAAATGGCATACCCAAGGCCAATGATATGCATACTGAATTTTAAAGCACACATTGATAGAGTTTAGTGTCAAGGAGAAGCCAAATTATACTCTTCCTTTTCTTGAATTTACAGATTTTACATACAAATTTTACAAAATGATGACCATTACAACATGCCAAGCATAGAAAATTGGGAAGGAATTACAATATGTGGCGTA
Source organism: Penium margaritaceum (assembly GCA_023375785.1). NCBI lineage: Eukaryota > Viridiplantae > Streptophyta > Zygnematophyceae > Desmidiales > Peniaceae > Penium > Penium margaritaceum. The sequence continues at coordinate 58,379 of SZWC01002709.1, forward strand.
TATTTTGAAATCCCAAAATGTGACTATGATGCAAAGTCGGGCCATGACTTAAATGCTAGAATGGATAGACGGACAACCGGACATTGAATTGGGACAAAGGAAAAGAAGCCAAAAAGATTGTTCGATGGGAATTCTCTTGGATAAAAGGCCCCAAGCCAGAAACGTGGAGGCGAGAATAAGGGATTGCAAGAAGTGAGTACACTTATTTACTTGGCCTCCTACGAGAGAATGTACTACAGTTTCATGGAGCCTGGACACTTCAAGATTGATTGTCCTAAGGCTGGTGGAGGCGGAAGAAATGAGACTGCACTTGCTGGAGCTACCATACCATGTGCAGATGGTGCATCAACGGGCATCGTAGGGGGCCGGAGATGGCTATGGCCATGGGAATGGTCAAGGCTGTGGAGAATATAGTTCAATGATATGGTTTAGGTTTTCCTTGCCCCTCAGTAGTTTAGGTAGGGACCAGTGAGGTTTTGATGTTTGTTGATGGTGATGTGAAACACTTTAAGTTCCTCGTGAATTGAAAGAAGTATGCCTTTTCATCTCCTCTTTATTAAAATCACTCTACACTTGGTATCCATCCTGCCACACTATATCTTGCCTCTTGTCATGACACGCATTGTTAAAGTATCTTAAACACAGAAAAACAGACTTCCATTCAAAACTATTTGATTTCATGATTGAGGAAAGCACCCTGAGGCGATGTGCCTAATGACATCTTCTCTAACTTTGCGTGTCAAACTTGACTACATTAAAAAATTCTTGTAACATTCATGACAAGTCATATATTAGAAAAAACAGTGGATTATTTATTAGAGTCATGATATACAACACATGAATCTTGTACTTACCACAAGCTTGGATCACTATGATTTAATACTTTCACTCAAAGGAGCAAAGACTATTCAATCATGGAAATGAAACCAAGTGAAAATTGTTGATCCTGCTGCGAATTTTGCCATGAAGATCCGGAGGATTTAGCTCCCCCTTTATCTTGGTTTTCACCTGGCATGTTGACCAGATATGAGCTAGAAAATAGTGCGATTATTGTCGGTGAAAGTTAAATATTTATGTGATTGGTACATCTCTTTTTAAAGTCAGTGATGCAAGAATAGTATCAGTTTGAACCTTCTCAACATTCTCCTCCCCTTGGTTATAATTCTTAGCAATCCCTTATCCCAAAAGAACACGTCTCTTATGTGTCTTGAATGAACACAACAAATACTTCGAAATGGAGAGCACAAATTCACCCTTATTCCTCTTCAATAAATGTGACATGAATTCCAAGCCAACTTACATACGATACAAATCAAGATACAGATCTGACAAGTATGGTTTCATATCTTGGTGGAAGTGGTGGAGGAAAATCCCCACGTGAAAATCCAGCATCCAAAGTTGTTGGATGTGTTACAAGATGCATCTGTAGACCTTTCACCAAAAAAGTGCATGTGATACATCATTCTGTTACCCAGGTTTCATTCATGTGATTCTCAGACCAAGGTGTAGCTTTTAAACTAGTGCCTCGAGTCAAACATCCTACTGCTCTTGGTTTTCAACAAATGAAGATTTAAGAATTATGAAATCTGTTAATGAAATGATATTTTTAAAGTTGAAATGACTTAATGGTCCTAAATGGTATAATCTTCATGAAATGATACCTTGATCTCAACATTTACCATGTAGAACTTAGCTTTAGGCATACAAATGCGGTGGACAATTTATAGGATAAACGAACCAAATACCTTCCAAAAAACTTGATAAGTTTATCTCGGTCTTATCTGAAGACATCATGGTCTTCAAAAACCTATTGAATGAGCACATGAAACATTTACACAAAGCCCTCAAAGCATATGGTAATTTGTAAAAGTTCACGTTTACACTAAACAAACTTGAATAATACAGAGACATGGTTAGCAAGGATGAAACCTGTGTTGAGTCCTAAAAATTGCCAATTGAATTACATTAGTGGCACAAATCCTGTCATTTCATTGTCTTGAAAACAACTTTTGCATAATCATATAATGATATTGAACCTTCGTACCATCTCTAGCTAGGCTCCAACAGAAATATGTACACGAATTATTTGTTATTTCCTATTTTTTCAAGGTGTGGCATTGTTATATTGAGAGGGATGTTACTTTTGTAGCTTTCACTCAGTCCACTACAAATGCCGTTCTTCTACACACACTATTACCTATTCCTCGCCAGTGTGAATGCAAAGAACTCTCTTCATGTTTCGCCACCAAACTCACCTTCTCATCTCGGGATGTTTGCTTCAGCACATGGGCTCACTGTGAGCACCTCTAGCAATGCTCTCTACGGCCTCATCCTCTTACTTCGATGCCTCTTATCCCACAACCCACTTAATCTGCTTGTATTCTTTGCATGCTCATCAATATTGGCCCATACGAGATTGGTTTATATACCGTTGACACATCACATGATACTCATGTGAATCCTGCTGGCACCTATGTTTTCCTTCGTCATCACAACACTGTCACCGGCCATGTAACAAAAAATGCATTGATCATCTAGTTCAACTAGCTTCACATGTATGTAGACGAGACAGCCGATGCGCACTGGGCTCATCTCTTGAAGCTACTTTGCGACCTTGGTAAGGCTGCATCTAGGTAGCTCTTTGCCTGCCTCTCCATTGTCATTGGAATCATTCTCGAGCTGTCAGACCTCTCTTTTCATGTCCCTGCTAATAAGCTTGAGTGCCTTGCTTCTATTCGCAATGCCACTGATACACTTCTTGGCAGTGGCATATTGCATGAATTCATCGCAGCTCACCCACTAATTGGTGGATTAATCTACGGAATAACCCCTTTCATCATTCAATCGTTGTTGTTTTAGCCACTTGTTCTATCTCCTCTTCCTCTTCTTCCTCCACCTCCAACCCCACATCCTGTTTCCTTGGTGTTGCTCAGACCGTGTTTGATGTGGATCATGTGCATGGTGGTTGAGTGTATGGAGGGGGCATTGGAAATCGTGGGGGCGGTGACGACAAGGGCCGTAGCACCTCATTGTCCTCATCTTCCTCCCCTGGCACTAATAGCTAGAACTGTAGCCAAACCGGTCACTCTTCCCTAACCTTCTCATACCCGCGTAATGATACTCGCCTGGTATTTTCCATAAAGGTACGTTGCGCACACAACACTTCTGCTAGTGTTTCATTCACTTAATCCACTGGGTTCTCGAAAACTTCCATCTTTACTAGTTCTTCCTCTAACACGTCCAGGAATAGTGAACTTCATCATGTTGCTGCCCTGTCCTTGCCACCGGACGGTTTCCTCTCCATAGCCAGCCTTCTTACTACGCCCCAACACCTATCGACTACTCCTCGCCTACTTCCTCGCTAGATGATGTTGACCGATCTCGCAGTGACCACTCTGATGGTGGTTATAGTAACGGCCACCATGCTGATAAGAATAGCCTAGAGAAGACCCTCATCGACCTCCTCCATTATTGAAACAAGGAATTCAGACTGTTTTTGGGACCTCCTCCCTCCATGTGTGCTAGTCTGATGGGATGCTTTGGATTGTTTCTTCTGGGACTATTGAAGGGACGGTACTTGCTGATGTTCTATGGGTTGAGCATTGGCCATCTATTTCCTTGCAGTGTTATCTTTCTGAATTTTACGAGTCACATCATCTCGTATTTCACATCGTGCCAATATGTTGTATTATCTCGTCCATTCGTTGCTCCTCACACTTTAGGCTCATTGACTCTAGTTCCACCCACCACATGATATTCTATAGGTCATTGTTTTTCTCCCGTGGACCTGAAGTCCCCATCCAGTTTGTTCGCATTGGCCTAGACCAGCTGCTACCCGTCCAGGGTATTGGTCTTGTGTACTTTGTTGGTCCAGGGGAAGACCTGTTTCTGCTATTCATGTTTTATGTTCCTAATCTTAAGTTCAGCGTATTGTCTCTTATCACCCTAGATGATCACAACATGGACTTCGTCTCAAGCGATGGTGTTTTTCTGTCTTGATGTAGTCTTCTTGCCCTGTTGTGCTCCCCGGTACTTGCTTTGTATGGCTGTTTCTTTTTCCTCTATCACCGCCCTCGTCTTCCGCGACACTTGTCCTTGTTCATGTCACAGTTACACCGCTGTCAGCAATAGCCTATTACATCTACACCCACTTCATGAAATTGACCCTGCTTCTCTTGCTTATCATTGCATTGCTGATTGTTTTGAATGCGAAAACTGTTTCCCGATTCCATAGCTCTCCAATGCCTTGCGACATGGAACCATGCAAGAGAATACAAGCACTCTTTGACTTGTATCCGTCTTGAAGATAAAGTGAATGCAAACAATGTCTTTTCAACACCGTTGGGAACAAAATACATGCAGAACTATTCCAAAAATCCTCATCCCAACGAATGTTTAGGAGTGTGTTGGGGTGGATTTCATCACCTATGTTACCACTTCATCCCATGGCAATAATGAGAGTTTTTTTTTTGAAGTCTCTCAAAAAAACCGACTCTAATGTGAATGTATAAGAAACCACCAGGCTCTTCTTCGAGGTTTTTGTGAACCATTTCAGCTTACTTTTTAGTACTCTGTGTGGTAGAGAAAACATCATCTACTACATTATGTAAAAACATAAATGACCACTTTAAAGGTAAGTCACAAGTATAAACAGCATCTCACTCTAGAGGCAATGGATAAAGCAACCGCAACAATCACACTCAAGACAAATAATCAGTGATATATGTGGACCTTGTTCCGGATGGGTCATATGCCAAACCTTGTTCTTATAATGATAATCCATTCTCAAAGGAGGTTGCTGGACGTGCTAACCTATGAGGTGTATTGTAGTTCAAGAGATCTATGGACATGTTCACATCTAACATGGTGAGAGGAAAATGAAAAATAATTTTCACAATGTTGTCGCTTCATAGAAAGAAAAGGATTCAAAGTGAATGGTGAGGAATGTAAGCGAAGATAGCCACCTTGGCCCTCTAGTTCACGTTGTCAATGATGGTTGTCGGCCTACCCTGTGCTAGCTGTTGGTCTGCCTGGGGTGGGGCACTTGGGTGGCAAGGGATGGACAGGTATCTGGCTGCCATTTACCCAATCAGTTGTTGACTACTCGGTTGGTAGCCATAAGGGTGGGCGGCCTCAAAAGGCAAGGCCGGTTGTCGTGGGCCCTCAAGTTTTGTCTCTTCTCCTTGTTAGAAAGAAAGGGAGAGGAAGGGAAGAGGAAGCAAGGAAGTAAGAGACAATGGGTGATGTGTGTATGTGTGTGTGTGTGTGTGTGTGTGTGTGTGTGGGTGTGTGTGTGTGTGAGTGAGTGTGTGTGTGTGTGAGTGAGAGAGAGAGAGAGAGAGAGAGAGAGAGAGAGAGCGAGAGAGAGAGAGAGAGAGAGAGCGAGAGAGAGAGAGAGAGAGAGAGCGAGAGAGAGAGAGAGAGAGAGAGCGAGAGAGAGAGAGAGAGAGAGAGGGAGCGCGGTTGTAAAGGTAACTGAACAATCTTTGCTGAAATTGGGCGAGCTGAAGATCAATTGTTACCACCTCTTATTAGAACGTGTCCCTCTGATTATCTTTGATTCTAGTTATCAGAGAGGAAGAAGAATGGTGGTACAAGACGTTTAAGTGTACCTAAGTCACATTGCCCTGGGAACAAGTGAAATTTGTGATTATTGCACACTTGACGGTCCTAGCCGTAATTGTAGTGCTAAAACACAAGTTCTGGAATAGAACCAACCTTACATGGGACCTCAATTCAGAGAAGAGGTGGGCAAGAATACCAGCCTTGGAAGATCGGTTTGTCTGTCTATATAGTTGGTCATGATCGTTGCCCCTGAGCAAAGCAAAGAGGAACAAGACTTTGCATGCAAGGCGTGTAGAGGGTTTCATTGTAACCCATAGTAAGGAATCTTGAGTTTTGTTAGATTATGGGATTGGGAAAATGTTTTGTTTAGCTTTTGATATGGCTTCCAATTTGTTCAAAACCTTGAAAGAGTTTTTCTGTGGAAAGAGATAAGATCTTTGGGATAACATTGTTTCGGAATCGTCTCTCCACTCAAAAAGTGAGAAGAGTTCCTGCAGATGATGTTACTGACTTTAAAGAAAGGGGAATTATGGAACGGAGGAGTGACCATATATCCACGGAATTCTTGATATGTATCGATATGCACATTTTGCACATAAACCACGCCATATCGAATTCTGGATTTTGGTCCCTTCTTTATCAACACTATACCGAGCGAGTGTGCAAAAATGCCCGCCATATCCAAATGTGTGCACAATGTCGCGACCGCATGCCATCCAGCGACAGCATACAAACGTCGTCCAACATGAAAGAAAAATCACAAATCCCTCAATAGAGGGGTTTGTGACTTTTTTCACAAAGGTTTGCGGGGCCCAGCAGGAGCCCACGCAAGAATGAAACCCTAAGACCCCGAGTGTTTTTTGGGGTAGGGTTTGAAAGTGGGTTGCATGTAATGAAGTAGGTTTTGTTTTCGAACAAAACATTAAAAAAATGGGTTTTTGCTCGATCGCGATCGAGCAATGATCCTTTTCTTTTCTGGACTTGCAAACCACCATTCGCGAATGTAGGGTTTTATGTTTGCGCGGGCTCTGTCGGCACAGACATAGGAAACCCTAAATGTTGAATGGGGGTTTGCGAGTCCAAAAAGAAAACAAAAGGCTCAATGCTCGATCAAGATTCTCACGGCGAGGGGGGTGATACATTACCCCCCACGCTTCGCTCGATCAGCAACTTGCATCGCCGATCAATCATGGCTATGCACTTGGTATGGCATGTTTTTTTCATACTCTTTGGATATGGCATGGTTAATATTCAACTCACGGTTATAACAGGCTTATGTTGACGCTTGCGTAGATACATCAGCCATGTCGCTGATTATGGAGCCTAAAATACCTCGAAGACAGTTTTCTACCTGAGAAAACTTCGAACAAGACTTGGAAATGGCATGATAACCCTTCTACCAATATCGCGAGGGGGATGGAAATGCCCTACCCAGTGACTAAATTACATTGATGTCCTGCCCAGTGACTTAAAGATCAAGGCTGCCCTGCCCACTTGCTTCACCATGCTCATTCTGCAGCATGCGTTGCTGATCGAGCAAACCGAGGTGGGGCATGTCAACCTCCCTCGTGACTCTTGCTCCAACGCGAGAATTGCAATCGAGCGATGAGCTTTTTTTTTTCTTTACACGCAACCCCCCTTGTTGGATCCAAGGTCTTGTATGCTTCACGCGGGCGGAGCCCACACAAAACAAAAAACTCTCCATCAAACTAGGGGGTTTGCGTGTAGAAAAAGAAAAAAAGGACAAAGAGCTCATCGCTCGATCACAATCGAGCGAAAATTCCCGTTCTCGAGATCGAGCGGAAATGCTCATTTAGTTTTTTTACTTTAACTCGCAAACCCCAAATTCTTCACATGCAAACTGTAGTCAAATGCTACCCCGGATGACATTCAATGTTTTAGGGTTTTATTCTTGCGTGGGCTCTTGCTGAGCCCCACAATAGCGGGGCCGAGTAGGTTCCCTTTCAACGCATGGGGAGTCTCGGACCCCCCATGCAAACCATACGCAGCCCCCTCCCCCCCCATGAACATTCACAAACCCCTCGAATGACAGGTTTGTGAATGTTCAAAAAAATCGATGATGTCAGCATGTTGACGCTCCATCAAATGCAGCGTAGACATGCTGTGATTCCTTGCTATTCGTGGAAAAAGTGTCAATATTCTCATGTCAATGGATAGGGGAGTGTTATTCTTCCGAACGCCTAGATAAGATGCTAGTATTCTTTTGTTTTCTGGGTGGGACATACACACAATCAAGTTTTGTGGGTAATCCCTACACATACGCACTTGGAAAATGGAGTGTAACTAGATTATGACCAAGGGCAAAAAAACGAGGAAAATAGAGTCAACACAATCGGATTTGGGTACATGTAGGGATTACCTACTTGATTCGATTGCGTATATGCCCTGCTCAACATTCGGAAGAATAAAACTACCTTACTCGTCATTTGGAAGAAGGAATTTCCCCTACCCATTGAGATGAGAGTATTGACATTTTGCCCACAAACAACAAGAAAACATAGTATGACGACGTTGTATGTGATGTAGCGTCGACATGCTGACGTCATCAAATTTTTTGAACATTCACAAACCCCTCATTCAAAGAATTTTGTGAATGTTGGGAGGGTGGGATTGCGTTTGGTTTGCATGGGGGGTCCGAGACTCCCCATGCGTTGAAAGGAAACCTTTTGGGCCACGCCATCACGAGGCCCACTCCCACCTGGAGCCTGCACAAAACTAAAACCCTTAAACCCTAAACGTAGTTTAGGGTGTGGGTTGATTAGGGTTTTTGTATTAAAACTAGAAGGGTTTGTGTGCTAGGTAAAAATGAACGAGCGTTTCCGGTCGATCAAGAAAACAGGCGTTCTCGCTTGATTGAGATCATACGATGACCTCTTTTTTTTTCCGACATGCAAAACCCTTAGTTTTATGTAGGGTTTCATGTTTTGTGCGGGTTCCGTTCGTGTAAAACATAGAAAACCCTGAATCAAACCAGGGGTTTGTGTTACATGTTGGACGTACACGAGCCCCTGATGTTTCCGTGCATTCTTGTCATTACAAAAACAGCCCACTGTGCGTCGAGGCTTCATTTTTCGACCCGATGGTCGAGGAGAATTCGGCCAATTGCCCTTGCCCTCTGGTGAAACTTCTCGAACCTCCTCACAACTTCGACCACTTTTGAAAATCGATGACCTAAGTGTCACGACCTTTTGGTTGACTTCTCGCCACATGAAGAAGTCTCTAGATATATAGAGATGCATCTCGCATCTCCGCCGTCGATCCTCGAATTTCCCCAATTCCTTGGCGGAGCTTCTTGAATCCGACCACTCACGCTACAACTCCACACGCATCACTTGATGATCGACCCAACGACCCTGACTACTTCACATCTGTAACTCGACACTTGTATGTATGTGTTCGATAGTTTTGACACTTGCCATCGAAGTTCACTTAACACTAATTATAAATCGCTCAGGTGTCCCAAATTTTCAATCGTGTTTTGCCTCGCAACTTCTACCTGTTCACCATGTATGGTTGTACGCTATAACAGTTTAAGTTTTTGAAGAAATAGGTCATTGCTTTATCGCGATTCTCGCGTGGAAACAGGAATAACGAGAGGCTTGGACATGCCCCACCTTGCTTTCCTCGACCAGAGGCGCATGCCGCTGATCGAGCATGGTGAAGCCAGTCGGCAAGTCAGTCCTTTTTCGTAAGTCACTTGGCAAGGCTTTAACATAACTCGTTCACTGGGTATAGTATCACCAACCTCCACGCGAATTGGGTAGAAGGGTGATTATGCCCTTCAGAACTTTCAATCTTCATAATAATCCGTTAAACCAATCTGCGAGGGGGTTGGTGACGTCCTACCCAGCCAACAAATTTTCTCCTTGCCATGCCCAATGACTTATGAAGAAGAAGGACGGTGTATTAATACACCCATCATTCCGGTCGATAAATTAACGGTGGTCATAGTTGGAAACGGAAAGATACCAGAGTCTAAAGTCGCGAATAGAAAGACGACGCTCTCCATGGTGGCCAACGAAATAACAGCAGTGCCCATTTTTTTCATCTTGCGACTGAAACAGACACAACTGATATGTATTTCATGCATGTAAGACATTTGACATGGATTATGACGCAGAGCTTCGCCGGTCTGTTGTGATTTGTGACGTTCCTCTCGACCTGTACACTGTACAGTGACCACTCGGTCGTGTCCATACTCGTGCAGATCCCTCATGCGGACCCTGGTGGTACCGGTGCGTCATCTGGTGGTGGACTACCAGCTTGGAGCTGACCGACGACCGTTCTAGAGCTGTGGACGCTGCCCGGGACCTCCTGCAATTCTTCTGTAGCACGTAGGAGTTTATCGGTGGACTTGCCATGGGCCGACATGCATGCTTTTGCATTGTGTGTCCACCATTTGATTCCGGATGCATGGATGTGACCAGTCATAGCGTCCGGCTTGTGAATCTGCACATGTGGGCTTAGACGGCGTAGCGTTATGACATGTCTACAATGATTTACAGCCAAAACAGTGGTTTGGGCTGGTTTTTGGACAGATCTTGTGCTGCCATGTGCGACACCCGCTGTGCGCCGTAGCAGGTACTTATGTCATGGACCTGTCATTTTTCATGTCTCTGTACAAATGCTATTGAAGCATTCTAACACTTTGTCTTGTGTCTCCTAGCCAGAATCTTGCTGCTGTGTGTACGCCTTGTGATTGTCGTCATCGTCTGACAAGGCACTAACGCCTAGTTGGCGGCTGCGTCGCTAGGAAGCTTCCACACATCTTCTCATGGTATCACAGTGGTTAGACACTTCTTGTCGAGCTCTGCAGGACAGGTGCAGTAGAGCAGCAACACTAGGTGTCACGCTGAACCCTAAACCACAGGGACCTGCCGACGACACCCAACTGTCGTCGACGTCACCCATGAGACAGTGCATCACCAGCAGCCGCTAGTAGTAGCAGGTGACAGCTGCAGCAGGCGGCAGCCACTAGCAGCTGCTGGCATTGGGGCTAGCAGTGGTGGCAATGGGCCACAGCCCCGGCAGGTGGCGGCGGGCAGCAGCACCAGCACCCCGCGGCAGCAGCAGCAGCACGCAGCAGGAGATGCGCACAGCAGCGCTGCGTAGCGGCGGCGGTGGCGGTGGGCAGCAACAACGTGCAGAAGTAGCAGCATTGAGCAGCAGTAATAGTAGAAGCAAACAACAGCAGCAGCAGCGGGAGCGCAACAGAGCAGTGGCAACGCGCGGCGACAGCAACGCGCAGCAGCCGCTACGCGCAGTAATTGTAGCAACATCACGCAGGTACGCTACAACACAGTAACAGTGCGTAGCTGCTACCACAGCTACGCAAGCAGCTGCGCGGCTGCTGCTACAGGTGCCAGCGCACCAGCAGTAGCTGCTGAGCGGAAGCTGATGCGGAGCTTCCGTGCAGCTTCCGCATGGCTGTTGCGAAGCAGTCGCCCCCTGCGCAACGGGGCAACAATCACGAGGGTTATCCAAAAAAAGGGAGGAGGGGAGCTGACGTCATCATTTTTCTTGCTGACGGCATCAGGTCATGCTCACGTCAGCAACAAACTGCTGATGTCAGCACTTTCCTTAGCCAAATTTTTGGTCGGAGAGTCAAAAGTTGCTAGCGTTTCAACTCCTCCAGAAACGGTGATGTTTCTGCAACCCGACCAAGTTGACATCTCGGCCCATAATGAGCGGTGACATGGCTCCGTCCGGTGGTGAGGGAAAAAAGGATACTAGAACCCTCTTCTTCCTCGTCAAGGGTCATGAGCCCACGCTCACAGGCTATTGAGGACCTGCGAAGCCAGCAAGACAAGATGCATCGTCTACAGCGGAAGCAGACTTACACCATCCGTACACTCACTGAGGTTCTTGCGGTTCAGTCCATGGCCCCACGACAGACCTCTGAGGGAGCTGCCGGTGTCGCATCCTCTACACAATAGTCAGCACCAGCACCGGAGACAGGACCTGGATGCGACCCGCGACCTCTTGATCCTTGGAATGAGGAGCCTCAATTGCCAGGTATGGAGGGTGACTCCCCCGAGCATGAGACTTGTGTGCTTCAGGAGCATCTGAAAGCTCCAGATGAGCTCTCAGCCCCTACACACATCTCGTCTTCCCAAGATTCGATCCTTGCCTAACCTCCATCCTAGCGACTTCCCTCTTCCCGGTGTCTTCCCCATCCCTCGTCCTTCTCAGCCTGTGGTTGCTCTCCCTACGGAGTGGCAACCCAAGGACATCGAGACACCGCCCCCACGGTATGTCAGCAAGGACGGTTTTGATTGCTGGGAGAACTTTTTCCAGGTTTGGGCCACTTCAGAGGGAGTGTGGCCCTACTACCACAGTCCATATCAGACTACGGACCAAGCATGGGTGCTGACAGCGGCCAGGGCGGTACGCAGACTTCTTTACGCCATGCCGCGCTAGACCGTCATCGAATTCCGCTCATTCCTTGGAGAGGCCGGCACAGGCACAGGCGCTGATCCACGTGGGGGCTGGGGCCTACCATTATCCCTGCTTGATGCAGAGATGCACGCCACCCGCGCCGCTCACATTTGTGCCTTTCACTCTGTTAGGGGCCTACCGAGCCTGCAGCCGATTGCTAGCAGTGCGCCATGCGCATCTACGCGTGCCTCAGGACCTCAGGAGGCACATCCTTGTGGGCATTATGCACGATCATGCTTGGAGTTTGCCTTGAGCACAGAGAGATCTTCACGAAGTACAACGACGCCGTGCTTGAGGCCTTTTCCGCCTCCCTGTAGCTTCTTCCCTGGGCACAACAACTCTTCCTCCAAGTGTCTTCCGCCTTTGAGGCAACCTTGGCTCATCAGGAGACTCCCCTTGCTACAGCAGTCATCACGTCACCACGGACGCCCCTCTTACAGTCTTCTTCTCCATCCTCTGTCACGTCCTCCTCTTCCTCTTCCACGCCAATTACACCAACTTAGACATAGGGTATCGCGGCAGCAGCATAAGAGAAGAATGGGAGACGGAGGCGCGATTCGGGCCTAGAGAAGTCACAGCAGCAGCCACCATCGAGCTGTAGCAACAGACGCTCAATTCACTATTACAACTGTGGAGGCACTCAACGCTACAGTGAATTCCAGCAGCCGCTCGATTAATCCACGCGATGGGCACAAACTACTCACGGGCTTCAGGCTGTGCACGGACTATGGCATATGTCAAGCAGCACATCCTTGGGGCGCACGGCAACTACAATAGCAGCAGTCCTTATTTCGCCACCAGCGAGCAGCGACGACCATGACCTACGTGACGGCACCATCACCGAGCTCCGACACCTTTTGGCGCTTTGCTTTTAGGGAGGTGCAAGTGTTTTGTCACAACCAAGTGGTTCACAAACTGTCTTTCCGTCTGTTCTTGTGGCTCGGAATTACTCGTGTGGGGCTGCACAGCTCACATGTGATGATGATGGCTCTGACAGTACAGATTGGATTCACGGGTCTCACCTTTGTCCCCTGCGTCGTTTCTCCCCACCTGCTGCCCATCGCCCGTCTAAGGCTGAGTGTTCCATTGCCCGTTGTACAATGACATCCTCCATTCATGATCCCGGTGGCACTTGGATCATCGATTCCGGTGCCACTCATCATATGACCTGACGTCGTAGTGACTTCGTTGTTCTCGCTCCTGTCGCATCTGCTCTTTCCGTTCGCACATGCTTTGAGCTGTCCTTCCCAGTCCAGGGTGTTGGGGTTGTGTTTTTTGTTGGTCCATCTGGCCCCTTGCATCTTTCCAAGGTACTTTTTTGCTTGACCTTGAGCTCAGTTTGCTTTGTTGTCCATGCATGCCCACTGATGGTACTCTTTGTGGAGCACACTGCAGACTCCGCAACTATGACTGCTACTGACACTCGTAGCATTGTTCTTCATGCCTCTATTGTGGATTACCTGTATCGTGTCTCTAAGACTTCTTTTCTTGCTCCCCCTCCCCTTTCGCTTGCGTTTTTGACTGTGGTGTTTTGTCCACTGAGCACCTGCGATTGCTTCATCATCGTCTGTGTCATGTGAGCATTAACACTGTGTCAAAGCTCATTTGGACACAGCCTACACTTGGTCTTGACGCGGCTTCTTCTGAGAAGTCGCCCAAGACCGATTGTCTCTCCTGCGCTCATGGTAAGATGCATCATTGCACTTACCGCGACTTCTATTCTCGCGCACTTTGTCCTCTCAAGATAGTCCATTTGGACCTTCTGAGTCCTCTTCTTGTCGAGTCTATGTTTGATAGGGGCCGATACGTCTCGACCCTGACTGATGACTTCACCCGGATTCGGTGGGTCTACAGCTCACACCAGAAGAGTGATGCCGCTCTCACGCTTTGCCTCTGGCTAGCGATGACTGAGTGTCAGTCTCGCCACACGCTGCACACCTTCCGCTCGGATCGCGACGGTGAGTTTCTTGGAGAGATGGACAGTTTCTTCGCCAAGCACGTGGTTTTTCATGAGGTCTCCACTCTTGCTACTCCTTAGCAGAACGGTGTCTCTGAGTGCTTGAACGGCACCATGGGGATGCGGTTTGCACTATGCGATTTGAGTACGGTCTCTCAGAGTCCTTCGCCTTTGAAGGATTTGCCTACATGACTTGGGTCTAGAACCGCTTCCCGCACGGTCCAATTCCAGACCACGTCACACCGTACGAGCCCTGGTTTGGCCACCGTGTTGATACGCGTCTCACTTGTGTCTGGTGATCCTTGGCTTTTGTGTGGTACACCGAGGACTTGCAGGGGTTCAAGCTTTCACCGCAGGGTCACTTGTGTGCTTTCATGGGCATCTTCGAGCGGTCCAAGGCCTGGCATTTTGGGACCTTGCCCGCCGTCACATTGTTGAGTCCAACGACGTGCTCTTCTTTCAGTCTGTCACCCACCATTACCTGACCTTGATCACGTCGCTGGGTGTCATCCACGTTCCTACGTGTGAGGCTTCTTGATGGATGGGGGAGTCTGGACCATTAGCGCCTTGCGCCCGTCTGATGTGTCCGTTCGAGCCCCCTCCGCTTCTTGGTCTCTGGATGTTTATGACCCAACGATCATCGCTGTCGGCCTAGAGACCTCTTCAACACTGCTAGCCTCTACACTTGTTTCCTTGCATCCCACAGGTACCCATGATTCTGTACCTGTGCCCACCAATGCTCCTGCCTCTGTGTGTGGTCCTCCTTTGACACCTGTTCATACTGTCTCACCCACTTCCACACACGCATGTCCTCACACTGTGTCACCTGCTCCTTTGCCTCAGTCCTGCACGAGTCAGAGTGCGGGTGATCTCCTGGTTCCAATACCAAGAAGACAACTTGAGGCCGTACAAGGACTTGCGCAAGCGCCAGACCTTGTCACCCTCCTCAAAGCCTGGTGGCCGAGCCACGTAAATCTCCTCATCCATAGAGCCATGGAGGAACACATTGTTCACGTCCATCTGGTGCAGATTCCACTCATGCTGAGCCACCACACGAAGAAGAGCACGAGATGAGGTCATGCGGCTGACAGTGTAGTCAATGCCCTCAATCTGAGAGTACCCTTTGAGGACTAAGCGAGTCTTGTGGCGTTCTAGCGAGCCATTCGGCTTCACTTTCTTGAGAAAGACCCACTTGACCTGTATAGTCTTCCTCCCAGGTGGAAGGTTGACTAGCTCATAAACTCCATGCTCTAAGACGGCGCGAAGCTCATCCTCAAACGCAACACATCAGGCATCTACATCCTTTGATGAGAGAGCTTCCCTCAGTGTACCCGGATCAGGCATCGTAGAGGGAGAGCTCTGAGTGGCAAGTGCACACGCCTTAGCGCTGGTCCTGATGACCACAAGGTCAGCTGCTATGTCACAAGCGATATGAAAATCGCGAGTGACGAGATCATTCCCTACAGGGCACGCTCCCCCACAACTCGTGCGTATCAAGCCTCATGCAACAGAAGTGTCCGACGCGTGCAATCTTGCACAATCTCCATGCCAAGAAACACCGCTGCAATGAGGCAAAGGAGTAGGTGACACAGTGTGAGGACATGCGTGTGTGGGACTGGGTGAGACAGTAGGAGCAGGAGTCAAACTCATGCGTATCAGGCCTGATGCAACAGAAGTGTCCGACGTCTGCAATCTTGCACCATCTCCATGCCAAGAAACACCGCTCGCTGTTGATGACCCAGCGATCATCGTTGTTGGCCTAGAGACCTCTTCAGCACTACTAGCCTCTACACTTGTTTCCTTGCATCCCACAGGTACCCATGATTCTATACCTGTGCCCACCTATGCTCTTGCCTCTGTGCGTGGTCCTCCTTTGACTCCTGCTCCAACCGTCTCACCCAGTCCCACACGCGCATGTTCTGACACTGTGGCACCTGCTCCTTTGCCTCACTACAGCGATGTTTCTGGGCATGGAGATTGTGCAAGATTGCAGACGTCGGACACTTTTGTTGCATCAAGCCTGATATGCACAAGATCGTGCCTTACAGGGCACGCTCCCCCAAGCAGGCATCCGTCGCATAAAGAGAGAAGGATGTGCCTTGCTCTCACTGCATCGGTGTTTCTTGGCATGGAGGTTGTGCGAGACCGCACACGTCGAACGCTATAGCTACATCAAGCCTGATACGCACGTGTTGTGGGGGAGCGCTTCAACGACCTCCTTGGCGCATTGCCCACGGTCTCCATACCTCTCACGCCCAACGGGCATGATGCCTTGAAGGTGGACGATCCCACACAGTTGGGGGAGACACTGGATATGACCTTGTTCCTCTGTCTCATCGGATCTCTTATGTACCTTGCCACTACCATACGCCCTGACATCGCTTTTGCCGTCAACCTCTTTGCCCAGTTTTTGCACGCTCCATGTGCTAGAGCCCTTAATGCGGCTGAGTGAGTGGTGCGGTACGTGGTCATTACACTATACCTCGGACTCTGCTTTCGGTGTTCGGTGGTCCTTGACGGCTACACCGACAGCGACTAGTCTTGGAGCCCAAATGGACACAATCGCAACGGTTACATGTTCCTGCTCGGTGGTATCGATGTGTCCTGGCGCAATGGGAAGCAGGGTCGCATTGCATGTATCTCATCGGAGGCAGAGTATGTTGCTTTAGATGTAGGGGCTGATGCATCGGTATGGCTGCATCGTTTGTTCCTTGAGCTGGGTCAGTCAGCACCTACCATTGTGCTCGTTGGGACAACCAGTGCCCTTTCCATTGTGGAGAACTCTAGTGTTTTTCACGCTCACACAAAGCACAGTAATGCTCAACCGTTTTACGGTTGAGCATTACTTTGTGCATGATCTGGTGGAGCGACACGTGATCTCCGTCATATGGATTGGCACTGAATGCAGCGTGCTGACTTCTTGAAAGGGCAAAAGCACGCAGAAAGTTTCTGGTGGCCATTTGTTCTGATGGGCTTCGCCCCTTGCCTGAGAGTGGTTGAGTGTGGGGTGTGTCTGTGTCCGTGTCACATGCGTCTTTGCACTCGTTGTTGTACGCGTTTCAGTGCTACTCATGTATAGACATGCGGACCATCGGGTCATGGGGGAGTGTTGTGATTTGTGACGTTCATGTCCACCTGTTCAGCTTACTGTGACCACTCGGCCGTGTCCATACTCGTGCATGATCCCTGATGCAGACTTTGGTGGTACCGGTGCATCGTCTGGTGGTGGAATACCAGCTTGGAGCTGACCGATGACCTTTCTAGAGCTCCGGATGCTGCTTGGGACCTCCTACAGCTTTTCTGCAGCACGTAGGAGTTTTTCGGTGGACTGGCCATGGGCCCAACTTGCATGTTTTTGCATTTTGTGTCCACCGTTTGATGCTGGATGCATGCATGTCACCAGTCTAGCATCCGGCTTGTGATTTTGCATGTCTGGGTTCAGAGGGCGTAGCGTTCTGACATGTCTACGATGAGTTACGGCCAAAACAGTGGTTTTGGGCCGGTTTTAGGACAGATCTTATGTTGCCGCGTGCAACACGCGCTGTGCGCTGCGGCAAGTACTTATGTCATTGACCTGTCATTTGTCATCTCTCTCTGCAGATGCTATTGAAGCATTCTGACACTTTGTCTTGTGTCTCCTAGTTAGACCCTTGCCATTGTGTGTATGACTTGTGATTGTCGTCACCGTCTGACCAGGCACTGACACCTAGTTGGTTGCTACGTCACTAGGAAGCTTCCTCGTGTCTTCTCACGATCATTGGGAGCTTGCAGGAGGATTTTCGCGGCGAAACCTCACTGCGAGCTGGCGATGACCCCGCCAAACCCCCCATTTAAACTAGGGGGTTTGTTGTCGGTTGGGGGGGGGGGGGGTTGTAGGATGCGGCACACGCTGTGATAGAGGAAAGGAGTTTTGCCGGGCCCTGTTACCGGAGGGCTTGGCAGGTACCCGGGCGAGAAAGAAAAACCCAAACTCCCCAGTTCTACTTGGGGGTATGTCGGATATTGGCTGGGGTTTGCGACATGCGACGCACGCCGTGATAAAAGAAAGGGGATCTGCCAGGTCCCGCTTCTGTGGGGTCGATAGGTACTTGGGCAAGTAAAAAAAAAAAACCCAACCCCCTTGTTTCAACTAGGGGGTTTGTCGGATTACGGGGGTGTGTTTGTGAAATGTGACGCACACGAATGAGCATGTTTTGGAGTTAGAACTTGAGAACTCTAAAACTCACATGAGGGTTGCCCTCGAAGTCGGCAAAGTCTGACTTCGAGGGCGTGGGTACAGTTGTCCTCTTTTTCCGTTTTCGGTTGCACAATGAAAAGCATGGGCACCACTGTCATCTTGTTTTTAGACTATGGACAGTGTCGTCTTTCTGTTTTCGGCTTTGGACACCGTCGTCTTTCCATATTTTACTACAGAACCGCTAATCCATCGAGGGAAACGATGGGCACTCGTGCATTTTGAACCAAAAAAGAACTACCGTATTGAGTTGGTTCACCATGCTCGATCGGTGGCATGCGCCGCTGATCGAGGGAAGCAAGGTGGGGCATGTCCACCCCGTCGCAATTCTTGCTCTCACGTGAGAATCGCGATCGAGCGATGTCCTGTTTGTTTGTTTTTTTTTTTTCATCCAGCAAAACTCTCTTGGTTTGATTTAGGGTTTTCTATGCTTTGCGCGAGCGGAGCCCTCGCAAAATATAAAACCCTACATCGAACGAGGGGGTTTGCGAGTCGAAGAAAAGAAAATAAAAGGTCATCTCTCGATCACAATCGAGCGAAGACGTCCATTATCGACATCCAGCAAAAATACTCATTTGTTTTCTTCACACGAAAACTGTTCCAGTTTTAAGATTCAAACCCTAATCAAACCACACCTCGACTTACATTAGGGGTTCAGGGTGTTATTTTTGCGTGGTTTCCTGCTGGGCCCTGCGGTAGTGGGGCCTAAAAGGTTCCCTTTCAACGCATGGGGAGTCTCGGAACCCCCCATGCAAACCAAACGCAAACCCCTAGAATGATGGGTTTGTGAATGTTCAAAGAAATTGATGACGTCATCATTTCGACGCTGCATTGCATTCAGAGTCAACATGCTGCGATTTCTCCCTGTTTGTAGGTGAAATGTTTTTTTCTCAGGTCACTGGGTATGGGTGTATAATTCTGCCAAACGCAGTGGTAGGGCATACACATAATTGAATTTCGTGGGTAATCCCTACATGTACCCTTTTCCTTGTGCAAGGGAGTTGATTGGCGCGCGCGCTTGTCTATGGTGGTGGGGATCGCAGAAACGTTCCAGAGGACAAGGTGGATCAAGAGGACAGGTGGAGAGGTGGCCGGAGGACTGCGGTGGATCAAGCTGTAGCGTCCTACGTTTTCTGGAGAGCGCTTTCCGCCTTACTACCTCGAGTGGTAGAACGGGAAGAGGCGGCAACACGAGCCGTGCCAGCCTTCTCGACGGTGAGGATGAGATCTGATGTTCCAGATCTGTTGAGTGTCGTGAGTGAGCCTGCTGCTGCAGGTACGCTGTCTTCAACTGTCAACTTCGTTTGCGGTGCCTTGAGTCCGCTGCTTCAGTCACTGTCGCCTCCTGTCCGCTGTTCTAGTCAATGTTGCATTCTGTCCGGGTGCTCCAAGCCTGCTGCCGGAACTCTCCTCTTGCTACCGCACGGTTTGCTCTGACTTGGCTCAAGCTGCCCTCCCTCTCTCGACCCTTGTCATCTATTTCTTTCAAAAGATATTGGCTTAATCCTTTCTTCTTCTTCCTTTCTTTAGTTCCTTTTCCGGCTGAGCACTGTTTCCTGCACAGCTTGCTGGCACGTTTACCCATGTGATCGGTGGGTACATGCTTTTAGCCAGCATTGCATGTCAAACCCTTCCGTCAGATTTTCCCCCAGAGGAACAACCTTCTCTGTATTCACCAGCTTTCCCAATGGCTCGCTCATACCGTTGCAGAAAACATGAGGCTATCAATTTTGACGCCTCAAAGTCTTCGGCTTTCCTGGTAAGCTTTAACTCACAGGAAGTTAGCAAAATCAGCTTGTTTGCTCTTCTGTGCGATCTGTTCTTGTGCTGCGACAGCTTACCTCTCCAGGTGCTACTGCAGTAGTGGCAGTAGTTGCAGGAAAGCTTCAATTGTGAGCAGCATCAGCTCTGCAGCATCAATAGCAGCAGCAGCAGTGGCAGCAGCAGCAGCTGTCGCCGCAGGGAAAACCAAGCCACGAAGATGTCGACGACGCAGGTGATGCTGGCTCTACCGGTCGGGTTGGCAATCCTCGGCTACCTGGCGTTGCAATCGTCTGACTCGTACACTTCGTGGTCCAAGGCGTTTTGGAACATCTCACCGTACACGTATGCGTCCATCGGCATCGCAGTGTCCATCGGCGTCTCCGTGCTTGGTGCAGCATGGTGAGTGCCAGACAACGCTTCCTCTCTTCCCTCTCCCCCCCCCCCCCCCCCCCCCCCCCTCCCCCCTTCCCTCACCAGTCCTTGCACACTGACAGAGAGACTGCCACTGACTTTGACGATCAAGGCATAATACATTACACAAGGGAGACTGCGTAGACGTTGGCGTTGACGATGGCACTGTCCTTCTGAGGCTTGTCAATGACAATCATCTAGCGTTCTTTGTGATCACTCTTGTACATGGTGCTCAGATGCTTTTGGTGGACAACGTGTTTTTCTCACACATGCACTGTGTGCGTCCAGTGGCAATCCTGCACTCATCGGCGGCATGTCTGTGCTGTGCTCGCTGCGGCACCACGGGTGACTGATGGCCACCAAACATGACGGGTGATGATGATAGGGTGATCATCGACGGTCAATCATCATGGTTATTGACCTTGACGCATCATGCTCATCAGCCATGACGGATCGGTACATGATTCCGCCTTTCAAAACGCCAGAGTTTCTGCTCAAAGCATCTTGAGAAGCGACGCCCCGGATGGCAGAAGTTCTGAAAATTTGCTGCTCAGAGTGTTTCCAGGCAGTCCGGTCGGGTGATCGGCACATCTCTTGCCCTCCATGTTCACGGTCTGAGATGTCAACGTGAAAGAGTGGACAGATGCTGACAGACAGAGGCTGTGGAGTGTTTGGTTCCGCTGATGCTGTGAGGGTGGAGTTGGGGCGGAGTGGAGTCGCAGGTCAAGTGGGACGCGAAAGCTGTTCACCAAACACTTTTTTCAGCATGAAGAGGGCTCAGTGAGCTGCACTGAAAAACAGCATAGTGATTACCTTATCTGGCAGTCCAGCGCTCATTGGTTCACAGCAGGCGGTTGCACATGATTTTCTGATTCGTTTCAGCTCGTCGGAAGCCCGGTCGGTGCGTTGCGATCCCGGCGAAAGAGATGCGTCTGGTCCTGACTGAAGGCAATGTGCGGTGTTTACAAGTGGGTTCTCACCAGACTGTGGCACGAATTGTGTTCTTGTGGAGTGTCCTCTGGGAACAAGTGCACACCGGCAAGAAGGCACACAGCAGTTGGAAACGGGGACCGGTGGCTGACACCAGTCGCATAGGTTCTCGACAGCTACTCCTCAGATGGCGCACAGGAAACATTTTCCACCACCGGCGGTGGTGGTGGACGACCGTACACAGACTTGTCAGCACCATTGCGCGCTGTTTCTTCCAAAAGACTTGCACCTGGCGTTATCCGAGGGATTGAATGCCATTGTGTTCTGGATGGATCCGGCAGAATGGAAGTGATTTTGGGAACGGTGACTGATAATGGTGTAGTGAAATGATTTTCGGTTAACTGATGCTCTGAGTGTCACAGTTTTGAGTTTCTGGAATGCAGCGGTCTGTGGGGCGTCTATATGCCATACTTCCTCCCTCTGTTCCACTTTTTCTTTCTTATCATTTGCACAGGGGCATCTTCATCACCGGAAGCAGTCTGATCGGTGCCGCCATCAAAGCTCCAAGAATCACATCCAAGAACCTCATCAGGTGTGGCACTGCATGTCCCAATGACACCAATTCTTGAGGATAACATCTCCCTTCCACTTGAGTGTTAAGTATGTTAAGTGTCAGGCCTGTTTGTATTGGTCCAGTCACTTTTGTGGAGAGGGAGGTGCAGCTATCTACAGTGAGGTGTTGCAGCTCCGCGCCATTCGATTTCCACTGTAGTTTGTACTTCAA
>SZWC01002709.1:121657-134950 GCA_023375785.1 Penium margaritaceum
ACACACACACACACACACACACACACACACACGCACACACACACACACACACACACACACACACACACACACACACACACACACACACACACACACACACACACACACACACACACACACACACACACACACACACACACATAAAAACACACCCACACATACGGAAACAACCTTGACATGAGGATTGTCAACACGTAGTACCATAATCCAAGAAAAAGAGTGCTTTGTTTTATGTGGAAAGCATTCCTTGGACTTCACGATAACATAGCATGGATACCTTGGTTAACTTTCTAAATTTTTACTGCAAAATATGTAGTGCAAGCACATAGGACGTTTCAATCTCATAGTGGTTCATTTGAAAACCCAGAAATCAGAGTCAGTTATCCCATCATCGGATCAACCAATTCCGCATTCCTTTATCTTATCACCAAACTGATCCCATGCTTCCACCACCAGCACAGCGAGCTGTTTTTTTAGTAACTGGAGGCTTAGTGGTATAAAACCAAGGTCGTTCAAAGTTGCTCGCCATTAAGATTCTCAATAGCCACATGCTCGTACGGTTCAAATAAGCCATGCAGGAAATTCAACAAAATGCAAGTATATGGTGGGGGCAGGATGGCCTCTAAATCTCCCTAGTCTGTTTGATCCAGAATAATCCAAATATCTCATGGAATGTTTTCAGTCAAAACTGGAAGCATACTTCAGTATTGCCGAAGTGATCACCGTAAGACATGTGATCACACTCGAGGAAAAAATCTTGAGGTACACATCTCAATGTAAAATCTCATATCCTTCAATAAAAAACAGAAGCAAAGGCTCACACTTGCATCGACACACTACGAAGATTGGGCGTCTTACTCCTTACCAGATTTCCCGAGATCTGTCACTTATCTTTCACTGACGTAAATTATTGGAAAGAATCCACACGATCAGTCCCCGTTTTGGCAGGTTGAATGAGAAGAAGTTTGCCTTCACATGTCTTCATCAACTGCATAATTGTGCCCATGTTGCATGGATACAATTGTACGTATCAATTGCACGTGTTGCCATATCATCACTCGTACAAACATCTCAATGTATGATACTATGACATGTCTTTAGACATGAAATATGAAGCCAGACTCGAGTCAATGAATGTACATTGATTAAGTGATGAACCGAAAAAAAGACACATAGATTTTATCAAAGGATTCAGGGAACCAAGCACCATAACATTTATCATGGTAACTTGGGACCACATGTTTCTGACACCTCCCTCCAATGGAGGTTGAAACAATGTAGTAGAAGGATGTACAGATGTGATAGGCTTGCAAGAAGGTGGTTTCTATATAAAAAAAAGCAATGCACGGTCATTACAAGCTTTAAGATATGTGCATAAACTGTGTAGCCACAGGTTCTGTAGGAGCTCAGATATGACTAAGGGGAGAAGTAGATGGCAACCCTCTCCATTACAAATCATCGTCCAGGACAACCACCCACCTGAAGGGTTCTGTTCACAAAGGATAGGGGTTCATGGGAATATTAAGTTTCACACCTGGTACAAGTAAAAACAACCAATAACACATGTATAACTCCATGGTAGTGTTAGTTGACAAGTTGTGCCAAGAATGATGGATTCATGACCTTCTTACACTTGTCCATTTAATTCCCTATTTTGGCAAGAACATATTCATGTACGATTACCTTGTAGTCTCATCAATGTTTTTGGTGCGTAAGCTTAGTAAATACATAGCACAACAGTTTCATAGCCTGACACCATGACTGACCACGAGATTGTGGTAAAAGAGAGTCAATGTACAAACAAAAACCGATAGAATGGTTCAATGGATTAATATACGCTAACATTGGTGGTAAGGCAATGAATTCACTGTGGAGTATGTGGCCTGTTTGCAAAAAAGGATCAAAGAAGGTGAGTTGATATGCTAATAATAAAAGGGAAATGACATAATGATTGAAAAAACATCGTTATGGCATGGAAATGGGAAGAAAGCACTATTGGCATAGCTTGGCTTGACCAACAAGTACAACTGCTAGGGAGCATGTGTGGTTCTCCTTCCATGGATGATTAAAAGATGTGTGGTATCAAAGTGGGGACAGTTGATACACTAGACGTATCAGCCTCACCACTGCTGGATTATTCACAACATATCATACCCTTTTGGAGGAATTATCGACCGTCTTCCCACCATAGTGCTAGACCATCCCCCTCCAAATTTGACAACAAAACTAGCAAAGAAACTTTCCGATGGGAAAGGGGAAGTACAGGGCCAGGAGAGAAAAAATGCAAAGCCAAAAAAGATTACTTGCTTCAGAAAGGCGCGACCTAGTTATCCAAGTCTACGAATGCCATAACACTGTTCGCTGTGAATGAAAAAAACCGGAAAACAATGAAAGATTATGGATAATCACACCCCCATGTCACCATAAATGCCTCAACACTCTGCAAGCCCTTGTTTAAGCTTTGAGGAGTTGAAATTTGTGGGTATTCTAAATGGTGAATCAAGGGACCATCCAGCACGATAGTGCGGTTAACTCTAAAGCATTCCATCCTGCTTGTAGCAATATGCCAAATCACTATATTTCAATTGTAATCCTTGACTTCTTGGTGTGCTAGTCCATGCGTGCAAACTACACAGTCGTCTACCAGTAGCCATTTAACTTCCATTGACTAACTTTCCTCTTCTATAGTGTCCCTTGATAGCGGTTTTTCCAAGGTTTTTCGTGACAAACCTGTAGGATTGCTAAACATCTATAATGTGAATCATTGTCCGTAAGAATACAATATATATGAAATGGTCCTTATATGTGGTAAAACGCTTACAATGTGTAGCCGGAGGACCACTTCATGACCCCCTCCGTGGAAAATTCAGGGGTAGTTGATGGCGACCCCTCGCCATGGCAAGGGTTGGACGGCTGTCAGCCCCTCACTGGCCACCGGCCAGTTGGTGGCCAGTCAGCAGGCTGGACGGTGGCCAGTCAGATAACTGTTGTTTCCATTCAATAATTGCTATGCTGACAAAAACCAAGAAGCATGTAGATTCCAAGTATTACATTGTAAGCATTTCGACGTGCATGTAGACAACTGCCGCATGATGGATGATGCGCTACAGAAAGACCGCCCGAACGTGGGAGGCAAGAAAGAGCTTGATGATGATGATGCCGACAAGAATTACAACCATCACAATAATTGTAAAGTACTTTTAAGCCAACTGGTCAAAATGACAAGGTACCCGCCTAGTCAAGAGAAGCGTCCGGTAGTAGCAATGCTGCCAAAAGCAACAAGGGTACCAGAATTAGCCGTAGGAAGTTCCTGCGAGTGCAAGGTGGACAATACCACGGTGGATGCAATTTCCTTTGCTTGCCATTATTTTGTGGAGGCAACCACCTAAGTGACGTGGTTACTCACAATTAGTAATGAAAGTGGAGATATAATGCCACATGGAGGTGTGGAAAAAAGCTTCCCTTCATATGGCATGTGATTGGGTATTTCTATGTCCAGTCTAGTATCTTGGTGGATGACGTCTTCATTTGGAAGATGGGCATTCTCAAGGACGTGTATGTGATTCGTAATCTCCCGCATTAGGCAAAGGTGCAAAGGTTTTGCAAAGCTTTTGGCCTTTTATCAAAACTCTTGTGAAATCATAGCTCAAGTTGACAATATCCAACCTGTTGGCTCACCGTGTACAAATCACCACGGGTCTTGACCGCGATTCCAGCTCTAATGCCTGAAAACTCACAAGGCAACACGTAGATGCATGGCCTTAAAAAGAAGTTGTACAGCGTGACTCACATACGAGTGTAATAGCAGTCGGAGTGCATCGTAGCTGCTAATGCCAATACTTGTAAAAGTGAATACGTGCAAGTCTCAACAACCTTGAGGGATGTCATGAAGATGTCCTTTCCAAAGGATGTGAAGATGACTAGTTGGTCAAACAGCATAGAGTACGTTCTACATGTCCATGGATCTCTGTTTTGTGAGTGGGGCTACTCTGCCTCAACACAACTTGAAGAGAAGCTCTTCAAGTATGTGGTCAAGGAGTATGGCGTGCATCGGCCTCGGCTACAGTGGCAGCCCATGCCTTAGAAGGTTTTATGCACTGTCATATCCTAGAAGTACATCCTGCATAATAAGGCACACAAGGGATTAAACAAGCTCAAACAATTTATGTAGTTGCAGTCTTACCTTTGTGAGTTCACCATGCTCGCAAAGAAAGCCAAAATGTTAACCGAGGGATATGGTACACAAGAATCGAGTCACTTGGAGTGCTTTCTTCTAAAGCATTTGCATAACATATTTGCCGATGAGAAGTCCAAGGACACAACCACCACTATAACAACGGGCCAAGCTTGGACAAGCTAGAGGGTGTTGAGTGACTACATGAGTGACATGTATTCAACAAAACCAAAACACTTATCGTTAGTAAGGGCAAACGCACGTGCACTGCAAGGCAAAGACATGCGCATGTGTTCTATAAGAAGTAGAGGCATAGCCAAGCTGTGAGACAGGGCCAAGGAAGAGAAGCCCTTGATCTCATATTCGAGGAGACTGACTGGTAGAAGGTCCCCAAGCTTGGCCATGAGAAAAATGAGCTACAATAACCGTATGAGCATCGTAATATGGCCTTCTACAGAGGCTCTTCCTCAACTACATACAGTCCGGCCACTTCATGGCTCCATGCCATAAGACTACCAGTGGTGGACAAGAGATTGCAGTATTGGTCTCAAGAGTAGCACCTCATACAGATGGTGTAGCAGTTGGTTGTTGATAAGACTGTACAAAGGGCCTTGGCCGTAGCAATGGACCCAGTTATGGAGATTGACAAGGCCATGGTGGGGGAATTTTCCATCTCTGATTGACGTTATCAGGGACCACCCAAGGGAGGGGGAAACGGGTCATGAGTGTTAGTTTGTGTTCCTGGACTAGGATGCAATTTTTTTCTCACACATTGAATTGAGCCCCATACCTAAATATCATTGTTTCACATGAAACCTTGCGTCTCTAAACTAGACATAGACTTGAAATTGCTCCGTGGCGGCAACACAAACCATTGTACAGGAATGATATGATGTAATTATTGAAGAAAATGCCAATTAGCACAACCGCATTTGTGGTGCCTTTGTCAATGACTTGTTCCACGCCAAAGGTTTACACTGTAAGGTACTCTCTCAATTCACATATAATCACAAGTTGTACAACCAAGTCGGTGAAACATGGAGGTTACAATGTCTGTCGTGTTCCCTGCAAACTCGGCTCACAGTCAATGAGCCTTTCCACTTGTAGGAGTAGAGGTAGCATGACGATGCAATTCAGATGACACCTGTATGGTGCTCTTGTGAGCATGCTAGATGACACTATGAGATGAATCCTTTGTTAAATTTGGTATAAGAAGATAAGTGGAACTGGACAAGAAGGCATCAGATGGTACGGATTCATCAACGACAACAGTAAGATACCCCTGATGGATATATACAAAGCCAAAACTTGCATTTGATGATACACACACAGTGAGACATTGATCAGGTGATCAGCATTATCCATCCATTTGATGTGCTTATTGTCAGTACCTCTCTCTACAAAAAAAAGGATCTAATGTATTTTGAATCAAACATTTACGTGATATCGATGTTCCAATGTTGGATGAGAGATTGGGAGTGTGGCACAAGGGAGTATCCAAGGACACACATCTCTAGATATTGTATAACTCCTAAAAAATGTGAAAACTAACCATCCCTAATCGTATACTTCTGTACACTTATCTCTCAGCCTTCCAAAACAATTCTACCATATGTAGATTTACATGTAATTGCACCCATGTTTGTGATATTGCTTGAATAAATCAATTGGTAAATGAAAACGATTCTCTATGCAGAGTGTGAAGCATCCGCAAATGGATTAATCAGCAATGTCAATTACATCACTCTTCCCACCGTAGTCAAAGTCGACAATGTTGTGTTATGTGTCACAGTCCACAAGTCATCTTACATGGACAAGTGTGTTCAGCATTTACAATGCAAAATGGAGCCAATGACACTCATCCACACCATCTTGATCCAGAAAGGGTTTCCTCAGTAGTGAACCATATACAAAGGATTTCCTCTTTCCAGCATTTCTTGCATGTGGCCCATTTGCAAGGGTGGAGATTAAACTTTACGACAAAAAATCCAGGTTTTAGGATTTTTTGGACCCACTCCATCCGAAAGCATAATCATACACTTAAAATCATCACCAATCACTTGATAGATTTCCCCCCCATTCATTATTTCATCATAGGAGGAGATGTTAACTTCCTTGATAGTGTGTCTGTTGATAGTAAGCCATAATGACTTGATCTTATACCCTTATTGTCCCCAATGATTCATGTTACTTTTCGAGATCATATTTACAATGCATTTTGGATTTGCAAACCCGATGGCTAGGAATTCACCTACAGCTCCTCCATTCCACAAGTCTTGTAACAGATGAAGCGCGTTGCACATTTCAAGCTCTCTTCTCCAACCTACCATTGAGCACAAGCATGCACCAATCCCCTCTAAGGTTTTGAAATCAATTGTATATCATGGTTGTCATACTATAAAGCCCAACATACAGCATTCCCAAAGATTAATGAAGACCTGAACTCCAAAAGCTTGAATGACCAGGTCCAAAACCTAGTGTCTAGTGCACCCTCTTTTCCTCGATGAAGAAGGAAAGGTCCAGTAAGGCAGCCAAAACATA
Organism: Penium margaritaceum; assembly: GCA_023375785.1. Taxonomy (NCBI): domain Eukaryota; kingdom Viridiplantae; phylum Streptophyta; class Zygnematophyceae; order Desmidiales; family Peniaceae; genus Penium; species Penium margaritaceum. The sequence continues at coordinate 128,373 of SZWC01002709.1, forward strand.
TGCTAGGACAGTCACAAGTAGATTTTTGCAAACCTGGGACTGCTAGTATTGGGAAAAGGAGCAAATCACATATACCCATTTACTGAAACAAACTTGTTGACATACAAATGTCGCATTCAAAAAATTCATATGAGAATGCCATAAAAAAGTGCATATGACAATGGGGCAAAAATGATTATGCGTGTACCAAAAACAACGTAGAAAGTAATCCATATGCCAACATGGCACACAAAATGCACAGAAAATCCATATACTGTTAATACATGGCATTTTGGTGCCAAATACCGTAAGGAATTGATGCAAGGCATGATTTTTTCATTTGTCGTGGATAGGGTGGATACACCATTACATTTTTTTCATGTATGTTCCATGAGACATGCTACAGTCAAGCATTATGAAGGGTGGTGGATGGCTGGTTGATTGTTTTGCAGAGGTTAGGCAAATGGTTGCTTTGATCCCGCATGGTGTGGAAATGGTTGCTTTTGTTCCGAGGGCCTCTTGGATAGTTACTTTTTGTACGCGAGGTGGGTGGATGGGAGTCACACTTTGCGTTTCACAAATATCCGAGTCATTTCACCCATTAGAAAAACACTAGCACACCTTAAAAATGAAGTAGCATGCCTTGAGCATCTTGTCCATTAATACCCGTGCAACAAAGAAAGACATAAATGTCCTAACACTACCAAGGTCCAAATGGAATTTTATTGCAATAATGACTAAGGAATAATGATTTTTCAAACATGCGTTGTCCTCCAACCCAAGATACACCAGCCATCAAAACTCGTTCAGTCAACTGTAAATCAGCATACTTCTTGGTTAGTCATCAATTTCTCGAAGGATAATCATGGTCCAAACAAGACATCCCATCCAGGGTTTATGAACACTATCTATGCTTCATTCAAAAGCCTCTCCAGATCTTGCCAAATCCAGGTATAGTACCATAAAGGGCTACTCGTTTTTTGCCCTCAGCCCTTGAATAACACGGCATCATCAGCCATCTGTTACCCTAGTACATGGTCAGATTTAACATACATCATCATTGACCTGGCTAAAGGCACAACTCCCGGTGTGATTTTGCCAGAACATTTGGGATCAGATCTCACAAATGTTTCCTACATTTCCCTGAAAAAATATTAATGTCCAAACACTTCCACCCATCAAAATGAAAGATGTTACGTTTACCCTCATCCAAGAAAAAGAAATTAAAGCGGCATAAAAAATCAAAAACATATATAGAGTCTTTGTATGGATTACATAACAATCACAAAGGCAATTGTGATCCACCTGTCCCCTCACATGTCCACTTTTAAATATATACAAAATGGTTCTTCACCAAAGAAAAAGATCCAATGAACGATTTCTACATCCTTGGACATCTTTTTATGTCTTGACAGAACATTGTGTCGGTCCCTTCTCATCCTTGTTGATTTGAAGACAGAGTAGGACTCCGTCCATACCACGTTCACCACATCTGAATTGGTGAAATCATGACATGGATAGAATATGGTGAGTATACAGCCCACGACCCAACTCCGAATTAAGATCACTCACCATTTGTGAAATCAGATTCAAGTGCATTGCGGTCTGTGAGAAGGATGCCCATGGGTCACCTTTTTCCTCTTAAACCTTGGGCCATTGAGTAACATGGCTCACTGCTCATTACTGCAGGATGCCCTTACTTCATTTCAAGCTTGATCTCTTAGAATTCATTACTAATTCAATGATGTCACCATTCGTATATCATCAGAAGATGAATTTCAACTGTGGTGAACGTCATTCACAAATTGACGGATAGTGCAAGAATGAAAATCCATTTTCAAAAGTCTTCAGTAATCAGTGGGAGGAGCTTTGCCTCTTGTGAGCCGCCCTTGTCCTCTCCTTTCACACAAACGTCTTCTTGGGATCCAAGAGGCTTCATACAAAAGCAAATCGGACAGTTTCAACTCGCTTCTAACGTGTTTCAAATCGTTGGCCAATCACTGGGCCTTGAAATACCTCCCAGAACTCACTTATATTGTATTTTCTTGTCCGCATGTAATGGCAAATTTCCTTCAAAATTTGAACCTCACTCATGCACCCTCTCATACAACTCAATCCCATCAAAAAAATCCGTATCAATGTTGTCATAAGACTACACAATCCTTCATGAAATTGATTTTTAGTGTATCATTGCTGAGGAAAACATTGAACTTTGTACACAAAATTCCAAAGCAGGTTACAGATTTTCTCCCCTCCATTTGCATAGAAACACATCATGCACCCTTCCTTGTAACTCATGCTATGGACACTTGCTCGTGGTGGGTTGCTTCCACACATGTACTTTTTCAAAATCCAAAAGGAGAAATCCTGCCATCTTCTCACACCCCACCCAACCATCCTGTATGTTTGCAAATTAGCCACTCGTTGGCTTTCTTACTTCCAAACATTTCATACTGTAGGCACCCAAATTGAGGACCCCCCATCTAGCATTTACTTTTTTTCTACACGAACTCCTTGATTTTAACCACATCGTTATTGAAATAGAGTATACACCTATTGGTCTTTGTAACCGAGGACCTCTCCTATGATCCTTGAACTGGACCACCCTTTGTATCATATAGATGAAAAAATCCAAATAGTTCCATCCTCACGAACAGATCTGAACTCCAGACAACATTTCTTGGAAATTCACAGCGTACTCATATTGATACAATCATCTAGAAAATTCCCATTTCCACAAATTCCAAGCCACCATTGGGTCATAGAGGAAAGGATGTAATTCATTGATGTTTGTTGACATGACAGGGACTGGCTTTCATATCAAGCCAGTCTTTGGCCCTTTATCTGGCAATGAACTTGACACCTTGTTACAATGCAACTCTTGAACACACTCTCGCAGACTCATCCACTAGCACAACGTGATTACGTACACGATCACATGGCAGAAAAATCATCTCAGCAGCCTCGCAGGCATATGCTCTGTGTAGCCTTTGTGGTTCTGAAGGGGACTGCGCCCGTTGTTTCCTTTAATTTGTGAGCATTGGTGTGTTTAGATCCTTTTCAGCACGCTTATGTTTACACCTTCAACTGTAATAATCTACTGGACTACATATTCCCCTTTTCTATGTCACCACAAAAGATGAAGGATTTCCCTTGGTCTTGGTCAACTTATTATCTAGAACTTTGCCTTGAAATCCCCATGAGACGGTTGCTTTCGAATTGGCTGTGTCTCCCCACAAGCCCTCCTCTAGCAATCCTTCCTTCCCACTTGATTTTAAATCAATACTTATTCCTTCACCTTCAAGTAAAGGACACTTAAAAGGTAAGAAATCCATTTGAGTCAATATCCTCCAATTGTAAGGACTTTCCCCTCCTCATTCCTTGAACCTTCTGTGGTTGACCTTAAAACTCTACCTGGCGAGCAAAGGCAACTGTGATCCACCCGTCCCCTCACATGTCCACTTTTCAATATATACAAAATGGTTCTTCACCAAAGAAAAAGATCCAATGAACGAGTTCTACATCCTTGGACATCTTTTTATGTCTTGACAGAACATTGTGTCGGTCCCTTCTCCTCCTTGTTGATTTGAAGACAGAGTAGGACTCCGTCCATACCACGTTCACCACATCTGAATTGGTGAAATCATGACATGGATAGAATATGGTGAGTATACAGCCCACGACCCAACTCCGAATTAAGATCACTCACCATTTGTGAAATCAGATTCAAGTGCATTGCGGTCTGTGAGAAGGATGCCCATGGGTCACCTTTTTCCTCTTAAACCTTGGGCCATTGAGTAACATGGCTCACTGCTCATTACTGCAGGATGCCCTTACTTCATTTCAAGCTTGATCTCTTAGAATTCATTACTAATTCAATGATGTCACCATTCGTATATCATCAGAAGATGAATTTCAACTGTGGTGAACGTCATTCACAAATTGACGGATAGTGCAAGAATGAAAATCCATTTTCAAAAGTCTTCAGTAATCAGTGGGAGGAGCTTTGCCTCTTGTGAGCCGCCCTTGTCCTCTCCTTTCACACAAACGTCTTCTTGGGATCCAAGAGGCTTCATACAAAAGCAAATCGGACAGTTTCAACTCGCTTCTAACGTGTTTCAAATCGTTGGCCAATCACTGGGCCTTGAAATACCTCCCAGAACTCACTTATATTGTATTTTCTTGTCCGCATGTAATGGCAAATTTCCTTCAAAATTTGAACCTCACTCATGCACCCTCTCATACAACTCAATCCCATCAAAAAAATCCGTATCAATGTTGTCATAAGACTACACAATCCTTCATGAAATTGATTTTTAGTGTATCATTGCTGAGGAAAACATTGAACTTTGTACACAAAATTCCAAAGCAGGTTACAGATTTTCTCCCCTCCATTTGCATAGAAACACATCATGCACCCTTCCTTGTAACTCATGCTATGGACACTTGCTCGTGGTGGGTTGCTTCCACACATGTACTTTTTCAAAATCCAAAAGGAGAAATCCTGCCATCTTCTCACACCCCACCCAACCATCCTGTATGTTTGCAAATTAGCCACTCGTTGGCTTTCTTACTTCCAAACATTTCATACTGTAGGCACCCAAATTGAGGACCCCCCATCTAGCATTTACTTTTTTTCTACACGAACTCCTTGATTTTAACCACATCGTTATTGAAATAGAGTATACACCTATTGGTCTTTGTAACCGAGGACCTCTCCTATGATCCTTGAACTGGACCACCCTTTGTATCATATAGATGAAAAAATCCAAATAGTTCCATCCTCACGAACAGATCTGAACTCCAGACAACATTTCTTGGAAATTCACAGCGTACTCATATTGATACAATCATCTAGAAAATTCCCATTTCCACAAATTCCAAGCCACCATTGGGTCATAGAGGAAAGGATGTAATTCATTGATGTTTGTTGACATGACAGGGACTGGCTTTCATATCAAGCCAGTCTTTGGCCCTTTATCTGGCAATGAACTTGACACCTTGTTACAATGCAACTCTTGAACACACTCTCGCAGACTCATCCACTAGCACAACGTGATTACGTACACGATCACATGGCAGAAAAATCATCTCAGCAGCCTCGCAGGCATATGCTCTGTGTAGCCTTTGTGGTTCTGAAGGGGACTGCGCCCGTTGTTTCCTTTAATTTGTGAGCATTGGTGTGTTTAGATCCTTTTCAGCACGCTTATGTTTACACCTTCAACTGTAATAATCTACTGGACTACATATTCCCCTTTTCTATGTCACCACAAAAGATGAAGGATTTCCCTTGGTCTTGGTCAACTTATTATCTAGAACTTTGCCTTGAAATCCCCATGAGACGGTTGCTTTCGAATTGGCTGTGTCTCCCCACAAGCCCTCCTCTAGCAATCCTTCCTTCCCACTTGATTTTAAATCAATACTTATTCCTTCACCTTCAAGTAAAGGACACTTAAAAGGTAAGAAATCCATTTGAGTCAATATCCTCCAATTGTAAGGACTTTCCCCTCCTCATTCCTTGAACCTTCTGTGGTTGACCTTAAAACTCTACCTGGCGAGCAAAGGCAACTGTGATCCACCCGTCCCCTCACATGTCCACTTTTCAATATATACAAAATGGTTCTTCACCAAAGAAAAAGATCCAATGAACGAGTTCTACATCCTTGGACATCTTTTTATGTCTTGACAGAACATTGTGTCGGTCCCTTCTCCTCCTTGTTGATTTGAAGACAGAGTAGGACTCCGTCCATACCACGTTCACCACATCTGAATTGGTGAAATCATGACATGGATAGAATATGGTGAGTATACAGCCCACGACCCAACTCCGAATTAAGATCACTCACCATTTGTGAAATCAGATTCAAGTGCATTGCGGTCTATGAGAAGGATGCCCATGGGTAACCTTTTTCCTCTTAAACCTTGGGCCATTGAGTAACATGGCTCACTGCTCATTACTGCAGGATACCCTTACTTCATTTCAAGCTTGATCTCTTAGAATTCATTACTAATTCAACGATGTCACCATTCTTATATCATCAGAAGATGAATTTCAACTGTGGTGAACCTCATTCACAAATTGACGGATAGTGCAAGAATGAAAATCCATTTTCAAAAGTCTTTAGTAATCAGTGGGAGTAGCTTTGCCTCTTGTGAGCCGCCCTTGTCCTCTCCTTTCACACAAAAGTCTTCTTGGGATCCAAGAGGCTTCATAAAAAAGCAAATCGGACAGTTTCAACTCGCTTCTAACGTGTTTCAAATCGTTGGCCAATCACTGGGCCTTGAAATACCACCCAGAACTCACTTATATTGTATTTTCTTGTCCGCATGTAATGGCAAATTTCCTTCAAAATTTGAACCTCACTCATGCACCCTCTCGTACAACTCAATCCCATCAAAAAAATCCGTATCAATGTTGTCATAAGACTACACAATCCTTCATGAAATTGATTTTTAGTGTATCATTGCTGAGGAAAACATTGAACTTTGTACACAAAATTCCAAAGCAGGTTACAGATTTTCTCCCCTCCATTTGCATAGAAACACATCATGCACCCTTCCTTGTAACTCATGCTATGGACACTTGCTCGTGGTGGGTT
>SZWC01002710.1:0-18059 GCA_023375785.1 Penium margaritaceum
CATATACATATACATATACATATACATATACATATACATATACATATACATATACATATACATATACATATACATATACATATACGTATACGTATACATATACATATACATATACATATACATTTACCTATGCATATACATATACATATACCTATGCATAAATGTATACATATACAAAAACATATACATATACATGTAAAGATACAGAAACGTATACATAAAAACATACACATTCATATTGATTACTGATTTAGTATGTTGTGTTTGTTTTCATACTCATACTTCATTTGCAAATGTGCATTGTTTGGTGACATTTATGTATTCTTGGCGCGACGACGGGATTCATGCTTCAATGATCATAGATGGTGGTGTGCAGGTAACTGTACTTGTTTGTAGGTGTGGACTGACATAGTTCGCCCGAACCTCATCAGTAGGGTCGTGTTCTTGTGCGATGTATCATCGAGTTCCGATCCACATAAACAGCTTCACGAAATTAAACCATCAGTCACATGGCTATATTGAGATTTTTTTGTAACCTAATGCCTATAATTCACTCGGCGGCGGTTCATGAAGACGTCTAAAATGTTCTTTCTGTTTTTTTTCTCAGGTTGAAGCGTTCTTTTTTAGTTTGTATCCTCGACGATCAGGCTTTTATACGTACGCGTCCCTAGACGACCTCGAACCTATGACTTTCGGGGTCCTGTTTGGTAGTGAATCCGTGAAACAGCGAGATGGACGTACGAGCATGGGTAACATTTGCTGTCCATCCTCATACATCCATCGCAGTATCTTCTTTGTCCTCTCTAGGAAAGGCAAAGGAAGCTCTACATTCTAGTATGGTCAATGTTTCCTCCGCCTTTAGAGACGCCCTATGAGCTTATAAGATATATATATGTATATGTATATGTATTCATATACATATGTATATATATTCATATATATAAATGTATACATACAATGTCTAACTCGTCACATGTAAAAATCGACAACAAGGATGCCAGCAAGTCTGGACGGTGGACACGGCGGACCTGGTGTCCGGAACGATGTCTGGAACGATTCTATTGAAACCGATTTCCAGCCAAGTGTGATACAGAATTTTATCGTTATCTTACTCCCACTTTTTAAAGTGGGGGCAGGACGACGATAATACTTCATCCGTATTGGGTATCGTAGCCATTGTATTCCGAAGCACCAAAAGTGGGGGCGACCTGGCCATGACTTTCCGGCATGGGGGCGACCTAGCCATTCTTCTCAGAATGGGGGCGTCTCAGACATGCCGGAGCGAGAATGGGGCCGACTTATAAAGTCGCCCAAGAAAAAAGGTCTATTTTCTTATTGGTTGGTTAGCTGAGTAACAAGCTCTAGAGAGCATGGAAGGGAGCTAGAACTTGGAGGGGTATCATTCTTCATTCCTAATCAGTCACTTTCAGTGTTCAACTGCTTTCTAGCGCTAACGCTGGCGCGCACAGTTCTGAGTAACAAACCCAGAGCACTCAGACTTGGACTCTAGAGCGATAGACTGAGGGGGCAGTAGACTAAGCAACAAGCATGGAAGCTCGCATGCTGCATCAACAACGCTACTGCCCCAACATGCGCTTTAGCAGTTTCCAGCTATTCTAGCTCCCCCCCAGCTCTGTAGAGCTTGTTACTCGGTTTGTGAGACAATCAGGGAAAGACCTATTTTCTGGCAGGTAGGGTTTTCATGGTGAGCCTTGTCAGACAGCCGACAGCCCAAAATCCGGGCGTCGTCCGTTTTGCATGAAAACTGGACCATACCATAATTCGCACGCAACGATTGCAGTCGTGCAGTCATAATCACGTAGAAAAACAGCAGAATTGAGTTGTAACTGCCTGAACCACGGCGGCGCTAGTCCCCGGTCCCATCAGTGCACGAATAACATGAAACATGGGCATTGAGCAGAGCATGGTGCTGCAGATGCAACAGCACAGTCAGACCCAGCACTGGACGCGTGCAGACAGTATATGCAGCGATAGTGACTGCTGGCGGCACAACTGTTGAGGATGTCTGTCGATGGAGCTGAGCACATTCGAGGGAGGAGGCTCTAGCCAAACGCATGCAGGCCTCAGCGTGCGTCGGTTCCACTAGACGACACTCCAGCAACCTTGCGTCTCGCTCTCAATGATCTGCACGCTGATGTGTTGTGATGTGAGTTATTTCCGTTCATTTGTACAGCTTACTGTGACCACTCGGCCGTGTCCATGCTCATGCAGATCCCCGATGCGGGCCCAGCTGGCGCCGGAGCACTGACGGTTGGTGGATCCATCCACCAGCAGCTGCCAGATGGCTGCCACGACGTCCCGGGTGCTTGCTGGGGTGCTCTGTAGTTTTTTTTGCAGACGCTAGACTTTTCTCGGTGGACTGGCTCTCGAGCCCGATTTTCATGTTTTGCATTGTCCTTCCACCAATCGATGTCGGACTTGTGCGTGTGACCAGCCGTAGCATCCGGCTCAAGATTTTGCATCTCTAGTTTCATACGGTGTTGCGTTTGGATGCCTGTGCGCAGAGTTGCGGCCAAAACAGTGGTTTTGAGCCGGTTTTAGGACAAACTATCACTGCCGCGTGCATCACCCGCCGTGTGCCTCGGCAGGTATGTATGCTGTGTGCTTGTCAATTGTCAACTCTCTCTGCATAAGCTATTGGAGCTTATGAGACTTTGCGCGTCTCCGTAGCCTGATCCTTGTTGTTTCTTGCACCTGCTTGCTTGCTAGTGCGCTAGCAAACTGGATAGTGTCGCCACATCAGCATCAGCAAGATTAGGAAGCTTCCTAGCAATTTTTCTTGGTATCAGAGCACCGAGACCCCTCTCGCTAAGCTGCGCCGCAGAGACGCAGCACAGGCAGCTGCAGTGAGAGTCACCGCCGCCGCCACATCCTGGGACCCGTCGCAGCCGACGTTAGCAGCTGCGACGTCACCACGCAATCGCCACCACCGCAGCAAGTGGAGTTGTGGCAGTGACAAGATCCAGCAGCCACGCCGGCCAACAGCAGCAGCACCATGTGGCAGCAGCAGCCGTGTCTGGATGCCAGCCTGTAAAAAAAAAAAGAGTAGCAGCTCGCAGCAGCAGCTTGCGGCGGCGGCTGCGAGCAGTGGCAGCGCGCAGCAGCGGCACCGGCAACAGCAGCGCAGTAGGAGATCCGCCACACCAGCAGATTCGCTGCAGCAGTAGCGGCGAGCTTGCGCAACACTGCTGCTGCACAGCAGTGCTGCACAGCTATGCAGAAACTGTGCAGCATTACGCAGGCCTACGTAACTCCTGCGCAGCCGTGAGCAGGGGATGACGAGGTCACCCCCAGCGGTCACGCGGGGCCCGCGTGACCTTAAAAAAAAATTGCTGGCGCAAAAAACACTGACGACAAAATCGCTAGCTTTTTCGCTAGTGTAAAAAACGCTGACGTCATCATAGACTTTGCTGACGTTAGCAGTTTTGGGGTCAAAACATCAATTTTTCTAGACGTTTCAACTCCTCAAGAAACGCTGTCACTTTTTTGTTTGGATTATTTTTGACGTTCGGCCCCATATTGAGCATTGCGATGGCACCGGTCCGTGACAAGGACAAAGGACTCGTTGACCCCTCTTCCTCCTCTTAGGGAATTATGAGTCCGAGGTCGCAGTCCCGCATGATCGACGAGCTTCGTCGGTCGCAGGACGAGATGCGCCGGCAGCACAGAGGCAATCCGACGTGTTGCACGAGACCACAGAGTTACTACGGGGTTATTTGACAGCTTCACAGCAGCCACCTGGAGGATCTACAGGAGCTGCAGCATCTGCTCAGCAGTCTACACCCTACACAGCGCCGGGGCCTCAGCATCACTCGTCACAGGTGGACACCTGGGATGAGGAGGAGATTGAGGATGACTCACGCGAGCACGAGATTTGTGTGCTTGAGGAGCGCATCCGTGAGTTATGTTTCGGATCACAGCTTCCCACTCCGCGACCTTCTCGCCATAAGGATCAGCCACATCGTTTTGCAGCGTTCACCTTTGGTGGCGTTTCTCTCACTGGTGGGCTCCCCATACCCCGTCCACCGTCTCCCGAGCCTAAGGTCGCCCTCCCCACGTAGCGGCGCCCGAAGGACTTTGAGACACCTCCACCCCGTTACGATAGTGACGAGGGCTTCGATTGCTAGGAGACCTTGTTTCAGGTGTGGGCCGATTCTGAGGTTGACTGGCCCTACTACCACAGCTAGTACGAGACCCGCGACGCTCACCAGGTCCAGAGAGCAGCGAGAACGATGCGGGGTCTCCTCTACGCCATGCCGCAGGAGACTGTGGTCGACTTCCGACCCTTTCTTGGTGAGACCGGGACCGGGACTGGAGCAGATCCGCGTCACGGCTTGGAGCTGGCCCTGACACTTCAAGCTGCGGAGACCCATGCCACGAGGGCGGCCCGACTACGTGAGTTTTACTCCCTCCGTCAGGGTCCCACGGAGCTTGCAGCTGACTACTGGAGGCGCGCGATGCGCCTGCCCACGGGCCTTGGGACCGGTGGCGGGACGCAGTTGTGGGCACTCGACACCATCATGATGGGGGCGCATTTGGACCACGTGAAGCTCTTTACGGGCTTCGATCATGTGGCTCTCTCTGAGTTGTCACACTCACTACAACTGCTTCCTTGGGCCCATTGCTACTTCATCCAGGCCACATCGGCTCATGAGGCTGCCATCGCCCATCAGGAGAGTCCACTTGTTGCAGCAGTGACTGCGATCCCTCCTATGCCTCTATCCCTGCTCACCAGTCCCACCTCCACCGCTTCCTCCTCCTCCTCCTCCTCTACCCCGAGCAGCCACACTCAGGGTGTTGTAGCGGCCGCACAGGGGAAGAAGGGGAAGAAGCGACGTGGGAAGGGACAGCAGCAGCAACAGCAGCAGCAGCAGCCAACGAGTAGTGGCAGTGGACATTCTGTCCACTACTACAACTGTGGAGGTGCTCAACGCTACCCAGAGTGTGAGCAGCCCCTTGATTGGACTCGGATCATGCGCGGTCTTCAGGCGGCGCACACGTAGTGGATTTCTTCGAGTGACACACGGACTGGGCGCGTTGCGACCATGAGTGCAGCAAACGCATTAGTTTCATCAGGCGGCAGCGGTGATGTGGACCCTCGGGATCGCACGATCGCGGAGCTTTGTCAACTACTGGCGCTTCGTACTGAGGGAGGTGCGAGTATGTTGTCACAGCCGAGTGGTCTGGACACAGCTTGTCTTACTACGTCTGTTGCTCATGATGATGCTTGTGGTGGAGCTATGTTGGCTAACGATGAGGATGGACCTGACAGTACCGACTGGCTTGATGAGTCACAGATCCGTGTTATTCCAATTTTCCCGAGACCTCTACTGAGCATCCAGCAGAGGCAGAGTGTTCTGTGGCACGTTGCTCAGTGTCGACGACTGGTCGTGAGCCATGTGGCACCTGGATCATTGACTCTGGGGCCACCCATCACATGACCTGTTGTTGTAGTGACTTCGTTATGCTCGGTCCCGTTGCACCCGTTTGATCTGTTCGCACAGGGTCTGGTCAGTCGTTGCGTGTGCAAAGAGTTGGAGTTGTACATTTCTGATGTGCTCTTTGTCCCTGCTCTAAAGCTCAGCCTGCTCTCTGTTCCTGCATGCACCAGGATGGGTCTCACTGTTGAGCACTCTGCTGACTCTGCCATAGTGATTGCTCTTGACACACGCGCCATCGTGCTTCGTGCCTCTGTTGTTGATGATCTGTATCGCGTGTCTCGTTGCACTCCCTCTATCTCTTCTCCACCACTCTCCTCTGCGCGAGTGTTTGTCACTGGTGTTCTCTCCCCTCAGCACCAGCGCTTGTTACATCGTCGCCTCTGCCATGTGAGCTCGGACACTGTGTCCAAGCTCATTCGCACTCAGCCAGACCTCGGTCTTGACGCAGCTTCTTTTGAGAAGCCGCCCAAGACCGAATGTCTTTTTTGCGCCCAGGGGAAGATGCATCACTGCTCTTACCCTGACTCCTCCTCCCGGGCACTGCGCCCACTAGAGTTGGTCCACTCGGACCTTCTCGGTCCTCTCCCAGTCGAGTCTCTCTCTAATCGGGGTCGATATGTTCTCACCCTGACTGATGACTTCACCCGGATGCGGTGGGTCTACAGCCTCCGCCACAAGAGCGATGCTGTATTGGCGGTCCGCCTGTGGCTTGTGATGGCTGAGCGTCAGTCTCGTCACACCCTGCACACATTCTGCTCGGATCGCGGTGGCGAGTTCTTAAGCGAGATGGATACCTACTTTGCCGAGCACGGTATCTTTCACCAGCTTTCTGCCCCTACTACACCACAGCAGAACGGTCTGTCTGAGCGTTGGAACCGCACCATGGAGGATGCGGTTCGCGCTATGCGCTCTGAGTGCGGTCTACCAGAGTCCTTTGCCTTTGAGGGCGTCTCCTACATGACGTGGGTCTGGAACCGCTTGCCGCATGGTCCACTTCCAAACCATGTCACACCGTACGAGTTGTGGTTCGGCCATCGTGCTGATCTCAGTCTCGCTCACGTTTGGGGGTCCCTAGCATGTGTCTGGTACACCGAGGACTAGCAGGGGTCTAAGGTCTCACTACGGGGACGCATGTACACCTTCCACGGCATCTCCCCGCGGTCGAAGGCCTGGCGTTTTTGGGACCCTGCTCGCCATCGCATTGTCGAGTCTCGAGGTGCTCTCTTCTTTGAGGCTCTCACCTACCGCGACTTGTCCAGCATTCTGTCGCTGGCCGCCAACCACGTTCCTACTTGTGTGACCTCCCGGCTGATGGGGGAGTCTAGTCCTACGGATGGGTCCGGCTGGGCCTCCTCACCTGTGGTTCGGTCTCCGGCTGCTGATGATCCAGCCATCGTGGCTGTTGGTCCAGTAGCCTCATCAGTAGCCTCTGGCACACCTGATCCCATGCCGATGTTAGAACCCTCTGGTGCACCCGATCTCGTGCCTGTGCCGGTCCCCTGTGCCACACCTGATCCCGTACGAGCGTCAGTCCTCTCTGGCACACCTGATTCCGTGCCAGCGTCAGACCCCTTTGGCACACCCGATCTCGTAGCAGTGTCGGTCCCCTCTGGCACACACGATCTCGTACCAGTGTCGGTCCCCTCTGGCACACCTGATCCCGTACCAGTGTCAGTCCCCACCGTCACACCCACTCCCGTGCATGCACCCATGTCCCCTACGACTCTGGCTCAGCANCACACCTGATCCCGTACGAGCGTCAGTCCTCTCTGGCACACCTGATTCCGTGCCAGCGTCAGACCCCTTTGGCACACCCGATCTCGTAGCAGTGTCGGTCCCCTCTGGCACACACGATCTCGTACCAGTGTCGGTCCCCTCTGGCACACCTGATCCCGTACCAGTGTCAGTCCCCACCGTCACACCCACTCCCGTGCATGCACCCATGTCCCCTACGACTCTGGCTCAGCAACCTTCCCCATAGCCTGAGGCGAGCGCTGCATTGGGCTACTCGTGCGAGCCCGGTGGTTGCCTTCGACCATTGGCCTCTAGGGCTCAGCGGACTGCTGACTCTGCGCCCAGACGCCCGACTCGTAGTATTGAGAGTGGCGAGCCTGTCACGAAGGCCCTTGGCTTGAGTGTCCAGGCAGACTACATTGAGGTGCACCCAGCATGTCCTGTTGGCCACGAGTTGTTCTCTCGAGAGTTCTTGGTCGCTTGCGATGCCGCAGCCGACCTTGTCTCGATCAGACCGAGTCCGGAGGCGTGTGTCTTAGCCACCCGGAGCACTCCCTCGACGATGCCTGATCCAGGCACGTTGAAGGAGGCACTCTCAGCTCATGATGCAGACTTGTGGCGTACTGCTTGTGAGGATGAGTTGAGAGCCATCCGTGAGCACGGTGTCTATGAGCTTGTCGACCTCCAGCATGGGCGGAAGGCTGTACAGGCCAAGTGGGTTTTTCGCAAGAAGGTGAAGCCTGATGACACACTGGATCGCTACAAGGCTCTCTTGACGGCCAAGGGGTTCTTGCAGATAGAAGGAGTAGATTTCAATGACACCTTTGCACCCGTTGGCCGCATGACAACCGCTCGCAATCCGTTTGGGGTTGTTGCTCACCACGAGTGAAACTACACCAGATGGACGCGAACAACGCGTTCCTCCATGGCACCTTAGAGAAGGAGATCTACATGGTCCAGCCATCTAGATTCGAGGTCGGTGACAAGGTCTGGCGGTTGCGCAAGGCCTTGTACAGCCTGAAACAGTCACCCAGGTGCAGGAACTTGGAGATCACTGGTACACTGACACGTGCCGGTTACGTACGGAGTGACGCTGACACGTCCCTCTTTCTAAGACGGAAAGCTGAGAGCATCACCGCCATCCGGGTCTACGTGGACAACCTCCTGATTGCGTCTCCTTCTATGGAGGCCGTGAAGGTGAGAAGTTTCCTAGAACCTTCCTAACCACTTGCCGCGACACTAGGCGTCAGCGCCATGTCAGCGTGTGACAACAGTCACCAGTTAGAGACAAAACTGCAAGGGTCTGGGTAGGGACACAAACAGAGTATCAGGAAACTCAAACTGAACATAAATGCAGAGAGAGATAACAAATGACAGGCTCATGGCCTAAATACCTGCCGCGGCGCACAGAGGGTGTCGCACGCGGCGGTCCAAGAGCTGTCCAAAAAACGGCCCAAAACTACTGTTTTGGCCGTAACTCTGCGCACACATATCAGAATGCTACGCCGTCTGAACCTAGACGTGCAAGATAAAAAAACAGACGCTACGACTGGTCCCATGCATGCATCCATCATCAGATGCTGGACACGCAATACAAAGACATGCAAATCGGGCTCATGGCCAGTCCACCGAAAAAACTCCTGCAGGCTGCAGAAAAACAGTAGGGAGTCCCGGCAGTGTCCAGGGCTCTGGAACGGTAGTCGGCCAGCTCCAAGCTAGCAGTCCGCCGCCCTTCGTCCCTCCAATGACATCAGGGCCCGCCTCAGGGATCTGTCATGTCATAGCTCCTGGGTAAGTCCCTGGACGATCCGGAGTCCCGTCGGGTCGTCACGATCTCCAATGCGGCCACCGATCACCATCAGCTCCGGGTGCACCCGTAGCTGCCACGGCTCTGGCTCATGACGGGTGGAAGCCACACATACCAACACTCCCCCTGGCTGACACACCCGTCAAGGCCACAATGGCTGAGCAATGACAGGACAGGATGGCTCGGGAAACCAATCATGGCAAGCACTGATCAAGCATGCCACAGNCCGCCCTTCGTCCCTCCAATGACATCAGGGCCCGCCTCAGGGATCTGTCATGTCATAGCTCCTGGGTAAGTCCCTGGACGATCCGGAGTCCCGTCGGGTCGTCACGATCTCCAATGCGGCCACCGATCACCATCAGCTCCGGGTGCACCCGTAGCTGCCACGGCTCTGGCTCATGACGGGTGGAAGCCACACATACCAACACTCCCCCTGGCTGACACACCCGTCAAGGCAATCACACACACGTGTCAAACACCATGCAAGAGAGACAAAGAAACAAGGTCTCCTCGTGACTCCAGAAAATTTCTCCGGGTATCCGGGTCTCGACCACATCATGCATGGATCACACATAGCACATGAGGACAATGGGTCTCCACATCACACCGGTGGAACTCACCAGGTGCGCGGGTCTAGACCAGCATAACTTCAATCACAACATCGTGCCACCTCCAAGCAAACTCGCTGTCCTCACAAGAGTGTCTGGCCAAAGCCCACACACCAAAACTCCCCCTGGGCTGCACACGCTAACAGTACGGCTCTCCCATGGCCACATAACCCTGCACAGCAGTAGCAATGGCAACGGCGATGTTGGTGAGATGTGCGCGCACATCACCTCACCCTACGGCGTCGTCATCGCAGTCGTCATCGTCACCACTATAGTCGCCACTGTTGTCGTCACCTGGTGCTGCGACAAGGGCAGAGCTGAGGGCCTCCTCCAACTGTATCGCCTCCCGTATGCATGCCAGCTGTTGTGCTGCATGCTGCCATACGGACTGCGCTGTGTCGAGACGCGTGTGCAATTTGTCGAGCTCTGCTACGGCAGCCTGCCGGCCAGTTGCATCTACGGCGTGCAGGAGGTCAGTCGTGGAATGAATCTGATGGTGGACCTCCATCATGTGCGCGTCGGCGCAAGTCACTGCCTCCTACATCCTTGTCTCCACGTCACGTAGGAAGCTCTCCACGCCAATAGGCGACTCAGCTGCTGCCTGATCACCAGCTACTGGCAGGGGGTCGTCACCACTCAGCGCGTCCGCATCCGTAGCAGCTGTACCAAAAGGGGGTGGTGCTGCGGAGTCACTGGCTGCTGCTGACACACTCGACACTTGGGTGTCAGGTGGCCAGACGTCGTCATCCGTCGGTGGATCTGCCATTGCAACGTCGTCGCTGTCATCGGGAACCCATACACCTTGCAGAAACGCCGAGCCCCTGGTGCACAACCAATCGTCCACCTACTGTTGTGCGTCCGCCCGTCGCCAACGTGCATCCTGTAGGGACCACTCTGCAGCCTCGAGACGGGTGTGCACATCCTCCATGCACATCTCAGCAACTTGTCGTGCAGAAGCATCTGTAGTGTACCAACGGCTGCTGGCCTCCCGCAGCTCGGCCATGAGACTCTGCACGTGCGCCTCCGCTTGAGCCACCACTGCCTCATGCTCGTCGACCGTGGAGGGTAGGCGCTCGGGTACAGGAACTGTAGCTCGGACGAGTGTATCTGTGTCATCGGCTGGAACCGCCGTGGTGTCAACGACACCGGTCAGGGTAGCGAGGTGTCGGATGTCTGCAGCTCGCTCAGCATCCTCCATGTCGCACACGCGGACGTCTGCTCTCACCGAGAGGCTATCGCGTGCTCTAGCCGCGGCTACTGCAAGAACGGCAGCGCACTGGGCCTCTATGTCTGCCTCCGATCCTGCGTCCGACTGCTCCACGACAGACGACTGGTCCTCATCGAGGAGGTCTGCCTCGTCTTGGCAGTCAATCACCTCCTCCTGCTTCCCAGCACTATCTGCCAGAACCACTTGGGCGTCTGCTGTGGGCCGAGCATCAGCATCTGTATCACCTGCTCCTCCTGTTGCTGCTCCTGGCACCATGGCAGGTGTCTCCACACCAGCTAATGCGGGAGCGTGCGCATCGTCGGGTGCAGCTCCGGCATCGGCCGTCGTCACGTCATCCGCCAAAACATCAACGATCACCAACTCCATCCCCGACTCTGACTCAGCATCGGACCAATCCTCCTCTGACAAAGAGTCTCCGTCACAGCGAATGTCTCCCTTCGCTGAACTCTCCGCTAGCTGAGTTCACTGTGAGGTGTCATCCGCCTCAATCATCCTGCGCTGTAGAGCAGTCGCATCACCAATGCTGAGCTCCGCCGCGGTCGTCAGCGGACACACCTCCCCCCCCACGATTGGCACCTCAGCAAGAGTTGTGGGGACTCGGCAGACCAACACGTGGACAGGAGACAAGGGGATCTTGTCACCTAAGACTCCTCCCAGAGCCGTGTCTACTGCCAACGTCCTGTCAGTAGCAGTGACTACAACTACTGCTACTTTCACGACGTCGATGGCTGCCGACACACCCAGTGCCTGGACGTTTTGTGACACTCCACTGGTCACCAATGTAGCGGAATGGACGTCTGCTCCACATGTGCCGACTGACACCGCTACTGCTACTACTACCTCATCCACTGGTACTTCCCCACCTGCCTCTGTGGTCTCTGCTACGTCAACTGTAGTCTCCATCTCCATGTCCACCTCCAACTGCACGTCAGACCACTCGTCCGTCTCCGAATCCACGTCGGACCACTCGTCGGATGGCTCATCCTCAATGAGAGTGCCCTGTCGTGAAGCACCGTCTGTCGCATCCCTCATGCACTCGCCGGTGGTCGTCGGCGGACACTCCATCCCCCCCTCGACCGACGCACCGGTAGAAGCTGCGAAGGGGTGCCGCACCAACTTTGCAACTGGGGAGGAGGGAGTTAGCTCCGTGGTGACGTCTGCCGCTGCTGCGTCTGCTGCTGCCTCCTGCACACATCTCGCCATGTTTGCTATCCGCCGCCTCGCGTGCCGAGTCCAAGAACGACGATGGCAAGCCGAAGAGACTACCCCAGAAGTGGACGGGTCACTGGTCGGGATGACTCCAACTGCCTCCAGCACAGAGCGTAGGGTGTCAAAAGTAGAGCTAAGGTCGGGAGGCGTGGCATCGTCAGGTGATGACACTGACGGAGGTGAGGATGGCAAGAAGGAAGAAGAGGGTGTGTGAAGCGGCACGGTGGCAACAACCCGCTCATAGATCACATGGTCTATGAGCTGGTGCACCATGCGCTTCAGACCCTGGAGCTCGGCGTACACCACCGCCATAGCTCCACTGAGGGGCGCGATTGTATGAGCTGATGTATCGGAGGCGGATGGTGGAGTAGGGCGGGACCGTAACCAGGGCGGTCGCCACCCAGCAGGGCGCTGGCGACACTGGGACCAGCCATGGTGTCGGTCGTAGCAAAAGTAGCAGACAAAGCCGTTGGACGCCCAAGACGTGTGCCACCGCTGGAACTGCCATTGTGGACGCGGCATCTGCCACGTATGCAGAGCCAGTGCCAGCCACGGCGCTGGCAGCGCTCCCTGCCACGCCAATGTGCTCATCTCTAGAGTGTGGTGTGGGTGAGTGTCTGGGACACTCGCTCCCACTAGCACAAAGCCACAAGGGGAGGTGAGCGATCGAAGCACAATCTCTCAGATGTGCTACGATGCCGTCACGAGGACGGCCACCACGACGTTGGTGGTGGGCTGCTGTGCGACCTCAGGTCGCCTTCGGTGCTTCTGATGTTGCACCGGGTGCCGTCGTCAGCCAACGGTTGTGGTCTCAAGCCACCTTCGCTGTTGTTGCTGCTACTGCGACTCCCGCGGCGGCTGCTGGTACTACGGTTCTCGTCGTTAGCCGACGGTGATGGCCTTAGGCCACACTTAAAAGGTGACAAAACAAATAAATTACGAAGAGTAAAGGACACTTTTTTTCTTTTTTTTCTTTTTTTTTCAGGTGCCTCCTTCACGGGTGCCCCTTTTGGGGTTGTTCAGGGGTGCCCAGCCCGGGGACACCTCACCCCCTGTCTTCTCCTTTTTTTCTTGTTTTTCTTTTCTTGTCAGGCTCGACCCTCGCTTCGAGCGAGCCCGTCAAGTGAGGTCGCTCGGCGAGCCCGTCGAGCGAGCTCGCTCGGCGAGCTCGTCGAGCGAGCTCGCTCAGCGAGCTCGCTCACTGCGAGGAAGCAGCCTCGCGCTGCTTGCTTGCAACGCGAAGCTATAGTGCAGCTTCGCGTGGCGAGCAAGCAGTAGCAGTAGTTGTTGCTGCTACGGCTGCCACTACTGCGCGGGCTGTTGCTGCTGTTGCAGCCCACGTGAGCACGTGCAGCTGCACGCTGCAACTGCCCGCCAGCGCTGCCGCTGCTGCTGCTGTTGCCGCTGCGCCTACTTCACGCTGCTGATGCTCCAGCTGCTTGCGGCTGCTGCTGCTTCTGCTTGCTGCTGCCTGCTGCTGCTGCTCGCAGCGGCCTGCTCTTGCTGCTTGCTGCCGCCTACTGCTGCTTACTGATACGTTGCTTGCTGCTGCTGCTGCTTGCTGCCACCTGGTGCTGCTGCTCGCAGCCGCCTGCTAATGCTGCCGCTACGGCTGCTGCTACGGTTGCTGCCTGCTACTGCTGCGAATGCTGCTACAGCACCAAGCTACTGGTGCGAGCTCCTTCTTGTTTTTTTTTTATGTGTACACACCGATAGCCAGACACGGCTGTTGCTGCCACCCTGTGGTGCTGCTGCCACCTGGTGCTGCTGCTGCAGGGGCTGCTACTCGTAGCCGCTATCGTCTTTGCTACCTCCATTGCTCCACTGCAACGTAGTCGTGGTGGGTCCCTCGGGGATCTGTTGCTGCTGCCGTGGGTGACTGCCGCTGCTGCCACTCACTGTTGCTGCTGCTACTGCGTCTCTGCTGCACAACACTACGAGCTGTGGCTCGTTTGCTCTGATACCATGAGAAGTTTCCTAGAACCTTCCTAACCACTTGCCGCGACATTAGGCGTCAGCGCTAGGTCAGCGTGTGACAACAGTCACCAGTTAGAGACAAAACTGGAAGGGTCTGGGAAGGGACACGAACAGAGTGTCAGGAAACTCAAACTGAGTATAAATGCAGAGAGAGATAAGAAATGACAGGCTCATGGCCTAAATTCCTGCCGCGGTGCACAGCGGGTGTCGCACGCGGCGGTCCAAGAGCTGTCCGAAAAAACGGCCCAAAACCACTGTTTTGGCCGTAACTCTGCGCACACATATCAGAATGCTACGCCGTTTGAACCTAGACATGCAAGATAAAAAAACAGACGCTACGACTGGTCACATGCATGCATCCATCATCAGACGCTGGACACGCAATGCAAAGACATGCAAATCAGGCTCATGGCCAATCCGCCAAAAAAACTCCTGCAGGCTGTAGAAAAACAGTATGGAGTCCCGGTAGTGTCCGGGGCTCTGGAACGGTAGTCGGCCAGCTCCAAGCTAGCAGTCCGCCGCCCGTCGTCCCTCCGATGTCACCAGGGCCCGCCTCAGGGATCTGTCATGTCATAGCTCCTGGGTAAGTCCCTAGACGATCCGGAGTCCCGTCGGGTCGTCACGATCTCCAATGCGGCCACCGATCACCATCAGCTCCGGGTGCACCCGTAGCTGCCACGGCTGTGGCTCATGACGGGTGGAAGCCACACATACCAACAGAAGGAGGCCAAGGCAGTTCTCCAGGCTGCCTACAGGATGAAGGACCTTAGTCCTGCAGCTGTGTTTCTCGGGATGGAGATCGTGCGTGATCGTCAGCGACGGACAATCTTCTTGCATCAAGCACGTTACACCCATGTCGTGGGGAGGGGTTTGCTGACCTTCTGGGTGCAGATCCTACAGCCTCCACACCCATCACACCTGACGGGCAGGATGCTCTGAAGGTGGATGATCCGGTAGACCTCGGGGAGACAGTGGACGTGACCCTGTACTTGCGCCTGATTGGCTCCTTGATGCACTTGGCCACTACCACACCACCCGACATTGCCTTTGCCGTCAATCTCCTTGCACAGTTTTCATAGTGATCTCGGGCGAGAGCCCTTCATGCGACTGTGCAAGTGGTGCGGTAAGTGGTGTCCACTGTTGGTTTTTTCGCATCTCTCATTGTGCTCTGTTGTGTCCTCACGGCTTGTGTACATCGGCGTGCAGATGACTGACGGCGAGACTCGACGCTGATGGAGTGTCGTCCGGTGGAGCTGACGCACGCTGAGGTCTTCTCGCAGTTCGCTGGAGCCTCCTCTCCCCGGCGACGCGCTCAGCTCCATCGGCAGGCCTCCTCGGCGGTCGTGCTGCCGGCGGTCATTGACACCGCAGTTGCCGCTTGCATGCGTCCAGCGCGTCCCATTGCGTCTGCATCGTCATGCACTGCCTAGGGTCCCAGTTGCATGCTGCGTGGCCCTGTTTGGTAGCATAAACCGTTGTGGGCACTATCTGGGTTTAGGCTGCCATAACTCCTNCCGCACGGCTGCGTTCGCAGCGGCGGTATTATGGTATGGTCCAGTTTTCAGGCAAAACGGACGACGCCCGGGTTTTGGGCTGTCGGCTGCCTGGCAGGCCTCACCGAGAAAACCTGCCAGCCTGAACTGAGCTATTTTCTGATTGGCTGTTGAACTG
Organism: Penium margaritaceum; assembly: GCA_023375785.1. Classification (NCBI taxonomy): domain Eukaryota; kingdom Viridiplantae; phylum Streptophyta; class Zygnematophyceae; order Desmidiales; family Peniaceae; genus Penium; species Penium margaritaceum. The sequence goes on from SZWC01002710.1 coordinate 15,697, forward strand.
AGTAACAAGCTCTACAGAGCTGGGGGGGCCTAGAACTTGGAGGGGTCTCCCATTGTTGTTCATTCTTCATTCCTAATCAGTCATTGTCAGTTTTCAGCTGCTTTCTGGCGCTAACACTGGCGCGCGCGTTTTTGAGTAACAAAACCCAGAGCTTCCAGACTTAGACTCTAAAGCAGCAGACTGAGGCGGCAGCTGACTTAAGCAACGAGCGTGGAAGCCCGCACGCTGCATCAACAACGCTGCTGTCCCAACCGTACCTCGGACTCTGCTTTCGACGGCAGTGATCGGTGGTAGTCGACGGCTACACAGACAGTGACTGGGCATGGAGTCCTGATGGGCGTAGTCGGACAGGCTACGTATTCCTGCTTGATGGCACCGCTGTGTCGTGGCGCAGTGGCAAGCAGGGTTGTATCGCACGTAGCTCATCAGAGGCTAAGTCTGTTGCTCTGGGGACTGGGGCTGCTGAGGCGGCGTGGCTATATCGTCTATTTCGTGAGTTGCGTCAGTTTGTGCCTTGCATCGTTATGCGCTGTGACAATCAGAGTGCTCTTGCCAATGCAGAGAACTTTGGTGTGTTTCATGCACGCACGAAGCACATTGCTCTTGAGCATCACTTTGTGCGTGATCTTATGGAGCGACAGGTGATCTCCATCATCTGGGTCGGCACGGACAAGCAGCGGGCTGACTTCTTGATCAAGGCACTTTCGCGTGGAAAGTTCATGGTGGTCATTCGTTCTGTCGGGCTACGCCCCTTACCTGAGAGTGGCTGAGAGTGGGGTGTGTGAGCATGGACTGTTGAGCATCTTGTTGTGCACCTGTGTCAGTTCTGCACGTGTATGGACATGCGTACGATCAGGTCATGGGGGAGTGTTGTGATGTGAGTTATTTCCGTCCATTTGTACAGCTTACACAAGCCAAGAGGACACAACAGAGCACAATGAGAGATTCGTGAAGACCAACAAATGGCTTGATTGCGATCAAACGAAAATGCCTTTTAAAGAAAAAAAAATCGGAGAAGAAAACCCATTTTAATACATGCAAACTGCTTTCAAACCATACCTCAAATCACACTCGGATTTTTGTGTTCATTTTTGCGTGGGCTCCTGCTGGGCCCTGCTTTGGAGGGGCTCAGCAGGTTCTCTTTGAACGCATGTGGTGTTTCGGATCCCCCACTCAAAACCCTCACAAACCTTTGTGAGAGAAGTCACAAACCCCTCAGTAGAAGGGTTAATGATTTTTCTTCGCATGATGTCGCTAGATGCATGCGGCATGGACATAGCATGTTCATTTGAATGTAGCGTATGTTTTTGCATGATTGCTGGATATACTGTTTATAAAGAGCGAAAATGTTTCAAACTTGGATATAGTGTGGTTATGTACAAAACGTTGTTATGGCGATTATTATCCGGAACTCTGTGGATTCGTGGTCACCCCCCCCCAATTTATGCCAGGGTTTGCTGTTATCTGCATAGGTGTCTGGTCGCGGATCCCTGGCCAAAACTGCAACTAGATCTTCCTGGCAGCTCTATCATTACATTCATGCTGTTGGTAGGCCCCACACATGTCATAGGAGAGTCATGCAAGCACCGCAAATGTATGAACCTCACACCCATCCCTGTAAAGCAAATGTCCACCTATTTATCCCAGGCTCTCCCAAGTGTGCTCATGGCCAAGAATTTTTCTCCCTCATGTTGATGTACCCACTCAGCATCTCACACATCCAGAAGGCACTTCAAGTGTTGTAGGCTATCCATCTCAAGAACTTTGGGAGATTGCTTTCATCTAGCACACTTATTGTCCCCTACTGCGCTCTAAGCAAGGTGTGCTGATGCCCTCCCTCAGGCCTCCATCCAATTACTCCAATCACAAACTACATCTTAGCCAATGCGGAGTGACATGGGCAAAGGTCGTGGTGAATACATGTGTCAAAAAGTCCATGTCTACTTGCCAAACATCCTTGCACCTTCCACAAGATGCCAGAGATGAGCAAGGAGCTTTCTAGTGCTCACCAGCCACGACAAGCATCACCACATCCAACGTGGATTTAAGAACAGTCGTGTGTGACGTTTCACACAATTTCTGAGGTGTAGCTTCCCCGGTGTTTCAGGTACCCTTCAGAGCAGGCCCTCCTGGAGCGATGCTGAAGCTGCATCTCCAAATGTGCAACAGGCAGCAGGCACAGCAGAACTGGAAGCAGAACCTTGGTGAGCAGATCAAGTAACACGCCAACCGTTGGTGCCAGGTAGCTTCCAGGGCTCACTGCACATGCATACAGAAAGGAAATGGATGAAGGAAAAGAAGCCTTGTTATGGTGCGTGCCCAAACGCATTTTCAGGGTTGTGAGCAAACTCACTGAATGAACA
>SZWC01002710.1:19517-33530 GCA_023375785.1 Penium margaritaceum
GAGGAGAGAAGAAAATGAACAGTTCACAGCCGAGAAGGACGGGGCAGTTTCTAGCCCTGGCTATGAGCCTGGAAACAAGGTGAGGTCAAAACAGGACTGCGAAGCAAGGCTAAAACCCTAGATCCTGCATTGTCCCCAAAAAGCGGTGACCCTGTAGCCAAACGCGTGAAGGGCAAGCGATCCTGATGATCTCGATTCAAAGGACAGAAACCGAGCCTAATAACTCTGAACACTGCGAAAAAACGCAGTCGACAGGGCTCAACTTCAAAGAGGCCGCTCACGCGAAGGGCTGTAAATTACGAGGAACCTTTTGCGTTTGCTACTTGTAAGCACGTTCGCAGACAAACGGTCTGCTGTACACTCAACGCAGGTCAAATGCTCCTGAGCTCAGTCCTGTGTCACAGAAACGGAAGGCGTATGCATTAGCATAACAATGAAAGAGCTTACCGCAGATCTTAATCGGGGCTTCAAGCTCCAGCAAGTTCGGCTGTTGCAGAAAAATATCTCTCGAAGTCGTACAAAGATTTCTTATTTCAGCTTCAGTCAGCTGCACCTGCTTCCCTGGTCTTCCGTTCCTCACGTCGAGGAGTCTGGCAATGATGTCGTCAAGCGTAGTGTCATCCATCCTGATTAACACCTTTGTTCCGAAGCCGCTCGCGACGGGACCTTGAGGTGTCACAGGTGATTCGCAGAGGCTAGGGCTCGTCACCGACAGAGCTGTCCGGAGGACGAGGAGTGAACGTCTTTCCCTGCCCGAGAATTCAGGTTTCGGCTTTCGGATCTTGACCTTCCAGCGAAGACCGGCGATGGTGCTTTCGCGATTTGAGGTAAAGAAGGAGCGAGCTCATGGCACCTCGGGAGTCCTAACCGAGGCGTAGACCACTGCACAAGTGACTACACAGTCGCCCTTCCAAAACCCCTTCCAAAACTGGTTAGCCCGCAGTAACGCATGCTGCAATGGCGGGGACTAAGGCGGACGAGAACGGCACTTCGTTTCCGGCAACTTCACTCCGCACTACACTAGGCTCTACACTGGAGAGTCGATAGGTCAGGACCGGGTGCTGAGCTTAGTGGAGCGAAGAAGCTGCCGTCCGAAATGAGATACCAATCCGTCAGCTGAGCTGCCACCTAGTCGACTGAGCAACGGCCTTGTCGACTCGAGCAAAGTCTCTGCTGTGGTAGTAACCCAGCAACGTAACAGCTGCTAGCCTCCCTCTGCTAAAGCTTCGGAGCTTTGGGTGGTGCGAGGGTGGTCTGCGGGCTCGGCAGGTTGGTACGGCCCTGGACACATCGATCCCTCGACATGCCCCCAGTTTCGGGAAAACATGGCTGAAAGTTCTGGCATGACATGTTTTCAATCAAAATGCACACATGTTCTGTTAGGACGAGCGGAATGTTATGCTGAAGGGAGCCTGGATGGTCAACAGGTTTGGGTTGCGATTCAAAACATGGTTTGGGCATTAGGGACACTTGGAAGTTTTTTAAATATCGGTGAGTGTACTTCGTTGACAAGTGTCGAAAAGAGGAAACCCATGTGTACAAGTGTCAAGCTACAAACGAGACCTATTCGGGGCCGTGGGGTCGATCGTCCAGCGACGCGAAAGGATTTGCGTTTTAAGTGGTAGGATCAAGGAGCTCCGCCGAGGAATCAGGGGGCTTTCAAGGTCAACGGTGAATATGCAAGATGCATCTCTATAAATCTCGATGCATTGAGAAGTCGACCGAACACTCACTGATCGTTTTTGTGGCTTCAACCCGTCACGACCATTGCCGATGGATTACCCATAGGTTTCGGTCACGAGATACCCGAATATTAGAAATATAAAACTGATTCGCCCGTCGTCGAGCGAGAAATAACCTAACTACCCATCAGCCGCCGCTACCGCCATGCCAGTAACAAAGAAAACAGACAAAAATGCATGGCGAGACCACATGCCATGCGCTGACGACGCATGGAATGCGCCGCCCTTAGCTAGTAACACAAACCCTTTCGTTGAAGGGTTTGTGATGCTAGCGGGGGGAGGTTTGTTTAGAGTTTGAGGGGAGTTCGAGACTCCCCATGCGTTGAAAGGGAACCTGCTGGGCCCCGCTACCGCGGGGCCCAGCAGGAGCCNNNCGCCCTTAGCTAGTAACACAAACCCTTTCGTTGAAGGGTTTGTGATGCTAGCGGGGGGAGGTTTGTTTAGAGTTTGAGGGGAGTTCGAGACTCCCCATGCGTTGAAAGGGAACCTGCTGGGCCCCGCTACCGCGGGGCCCAGCAGGAGCCAGCGCAAAAATAAAACCCTAAAACCTCGAATGTAATTTGGGGTATGGTTTGAATGCGGTTTGTGTGTTAAAATGATAGGTTTGCGTTTACAAAGAAATCCAAAACCAAAGAAGGGCGTTTTCACTCGATCGCGAGGGAGTGATCTCCGCATGCAGGATTTCTTCATGCTCGCTCGTCGACGCATGCCGTGAGCGAGCATGATTTTCGACTGGGCTTTTGAGTTTTTTTTTGCCGCTACCGGGCGGATCAGAGTCACACTTTGCGTTTCATGGGTATCTGAGCTATTTGGCCGTTACCCATATACCCCACGTTGGTGGTATAGGGTAGAGGAGAGGGTGACGACACGAAGAGCGTCCGGAGTGTCCCGAGACTTCTCTAGCACCTACGACAGAGCCAGCGAGACGCAGTCAATGCGTTCTGGTATCCCTATTAGCTTTTCGGGAGCTATGAAATTTTTTTCGGTGGGTTGAGACCCGCGCACCTGGTGGACTGTACCCGTGCGACGAGGAGACCTGATTTCTGTAGCAGTGCTTCCAAAGTTCGGAAAGCCACTTGTGATGTCCGGACGCTGATTTCGAATGATTCTAGCACTGCTCATATTTTCTCGGTGGTTGAGACCCGGGCACTCTAAGAGCTCTTCCAGTGCCTCGAGGAGACCACTTCTATTGTTCACATGGTCTATGCAATGTACTCTCCTTGCTCACTCGTTTGGGTTTAGTAGGGGTGAGGGGGCACGCTACGGCTACCTGCCAATGCCCCTAAGCGTGTTAGGGGCTCATTTGCAATATCTCCTTGTCCTTTTGTATTATGTGTTCTAGACTTAGCCAAATTCTTGCCGTTTTGCAATGCACTCACACACATAGCTCATGACTGTTTTTGCATGGGCTTGCATGCCCTAACTGAATTCAAACTTGGTTTCAGACCATAAGGGGGGTGTGAGAAGCAAAAGCAACAACAGTGAACGGAACACAAAGAGAATGCGCCACGTGGCGCTACGTCGTCAGCAGCGAGAGGGAGCGAGAAGTCATTGCATGTGAACGCCACAGGGCCGGTGATCAGTGCATAGTAGCACTAGCGGTTGCGACAGCAACAGTAGTAGCTGCAACAAACACAATGGCTGCAGCTGCGGTGCCGCGTAGGAGCAGTGGCGGCAAAGCAGCCGCTCACAACAACAGCAGCAGCGACGACAGTAGCAGCAACAACGGCGGGCGGTAGCATTTGTAGCGGCTACGCCTTCGGCAATAACAACAGAAGCGACAACTGCTATGCCGCGCAAAAGCAGTAGCAACGACAAGAGCAGCAACAGCAACAGCAACAACAACGTATAGTAGTAGCAATAGGAGCCGCTGCAGCAGCGACGACAACAATAGCAGTGTGCAACAGCAGCGGCGGTACTAGTGAAGGCAGCAGGAGTAGCACACAGCAATAGCAACACCATCGGCACAAGCAACACCTATGGCAAAAGCATCAGCAGCGGCAACAACAAGCAACAGAAGTAGCAACAAGCAGCAGCGGCAACAGCTGCAAGCAGCAGCGACGGTGATAGAGTAGCAGTAGTAGCAGTAGTAACGGAAGCAGCAACAACAACAACAATCGTAGTAGCTACACCCGACGCCGCAGCTGCTACTGCCGAAGGGCCTTGTAGCCCACCTCTGAGGGTCCCTCTCGGAGGGGCCCACTTGAGCCCCAACGGAGGGGCACCCTCGGAGGGGACCTGTTGGCCCCGTCGAGTCGCCCCTCTTGAGAGGCCCCTCTCAAGGGCCCGTGAGCCCCCTCGACCCTGCCAGCCTCGTCGGTCAACCAATGGAGGGGGCCGACGGTGAGTGAGGGCTGGACTCCCCCTTCCCCCCCCCTCTGTTCGCTCCTCCCACCCATCCCGCTCGCTCGCACAAGCGAGAGAGCGTGCACGGGAGGGGCGACCAGCCAGACACTCCCCAGTCCTTTCCCTTTGTTTTCTCAAGTGCCCCCAATTAGGGGCAATCGAGAATAGGGAGGACAAGAAGAAAAAACAAGAAGTTGAGGCATGAAAAAGGAGGAGGGGTGAGTGCGAGAAGAGAGAGAGAGAGAGAGAGAGAGAGAGAGAGAGAGAGAGAGAGAGAGAGAGAAATCTCCAAGTACCTGGCATGGACAAACGTAGACGCACTACGTCTAACAGCCGCCGTAACCTCCGTAGTGGCAGCAGCCACAACAACAAGAGCAACTTCCACAACAGCAACGACTGTGGTGGTGGAATGGCGACGACTGCATATTGCAAAGCAGTTGCAGCAACACTTGAAATATCCCCTTCCTAGCTGACAGCGGACTATCGTCGGTGGCCACTCCTTTTTTGAGATGCCTCATGGACGGGCGTCTCTCTAGGGCCCGTGGATTGGTCCCTTCACTTGAATCCGTAGGATTAACGGTGTATCCGGGCTTGTCTATCTCTGAGGGTCTGGTCGTCTACCGCTCGGAGCAGGAGCCGTACCTATAGCCACCACACCTCCTATTCTTAGGGCAGTTTCTGCTCCATTAGTGGCGGCAACACTAGTAGCTGCAGTTGGTCAGAATCCCTTCTCTAGGCGTGCTGTGGTGGTGTAGCACGTCCAGTCTGATAACACTTGCTGGCCCCGATGCCGTGACCTACATTAGTGACGGTGTCTACTGGTCTCATCCTCTCCTGTGGCTTGGTGTTTATCGCCGGGAGTAGGTGCCCTCGGCATCTATCCATCGTCTTTCATTCAAGATGAGTGCGCAGATGTCTGAGCAAGCATCCGGCGTGTTCGCCTGCTGCTACTATGGTGATGGACGTCATGGTTGGCATCGCTGTTGGACGCGCCCTCGCGGGTGGCATCCACCTTGGCTTCAGCCTTGTCCGAGTATGCGTCCTCCACTGCATGCAGAACTTCCAATGTTGGTAGATCCCATAACTGGACCTCTGGTGACCATATTAGCTGAGATCCACAACCTCAGATGGATGGTGTAGCAGCTTTGTGACTTCATCGTCATCAAGCATGCTTCTACTACTAGTTTGTCAAGGACCTCCTTGATCACATCTCCTAAATCCTCTCCTCCTTTCTCATCCGATGGTATCTCTTCACCTCCACCTACCGCCTAGTCCCAGGCTGCCACCATCCTCTCGATACGCCACTCTCCTGGTACCACGACGCCACCTCAAGATGACATGCCTTTTTCTAGTCGCTCCATTCATGTGTGCACGCGGCATTGGCATCAGCGCTTTGCACACCATGCGCGGGCCAGTCTTGACACATCTTCCATCTCCTTGGCTTCCGTTGTTGTATCTGTCAAGGGGGAGTGTGGTCACCGAGCCTTGCCTCTTGTGACTGCAGCGACAAGATGCTCACCTTCGCTGTTTCAGAGTGCCCTAGCATCTGCTCAGGCAGATGCAGATGATACGGTGGTAGCACATGATGTGGATTCTGATCCCGACATGGCATTTATGGTGGATACTTGTGTGTCATTGAGCTCGACTTCCACATCTGGATTGGATCCACATCTTCTCCAGTAGTAGGTTGCATCACGAGGAGTGTAGGCCCGGCATCCCTGGGCGGTGCAACTCACGGCTCCCAGCGCTGGTGGCCCGGTGATGGCACAGGAGTCCCGTATGGATCAGGATGCATCTACTGGACTTTTGGGGGAGTTTGTGCAGCAAGCCTACACCACCTCGGCGGAGGTTTATATGTATGAGACATGCGTGTCATTGAGTTTGACATCCGCACTCGGGAAAGAGCCGGACGTTCTGCAGCGGAAGGTTGCATCAGGAAGAGTATAGGCCCCGTGTCCCTGGGCAGTGCCACTCGCGATTCCGATCCATCGCAGCCCGACGGTCGTGAGAAAATGCGTGGAAGCTTCCCAACAATATTGTCGCTGACTAGGCATCAGTGCCTGGTCAGACAGTGATGGCAGTCACAAGTCCTGCACACAATGGCAAGGGTCTGGCTAGGGGACACAAGGCAAAGCGTCATAATGCTTCAATAGCATTTGCAGAGAGAAATGGCAAATGACAGGTCCATGGCATAAGTACCTGCCGCGGCGCACGGCTGGTGTTGCACGCGGCAGTGCAAGGTCTGTCCTAAAACCGGCCCAAAACCAATGTTTTGGCCGTAACTCAGCGTAGACAAGTCAGAGCGCTACACCGTCTGAACCTACACTTGCAAAATCTCAAGCCGGATGCTACGACTGGTCACATGCATGCATCCGGCAACAAGTGGTGGACATACAATGCAAAGACATGCAAATCAGGCCCACGGCCAGTCCACCGATAAAATCCTACGAGCTGCAAAAAAACTACAGAACGTCCCAGAGAGCATCGAGCACTCTGGGGCGACCGTCGATCGGCTCCGAGCAGGTAGTCCACCACCAGACGATGCGCCGGTGCCACTTGTGTCCGCATCAGGGATCTGCATGAGCATGGACACGGCCGAGTGGTCACAATAAATTGTACAGGTCGACAGGAACGTCACAAATAACAACACTCCCCCATGACCCGATGGTGCGCATGTGGATACACGTGCAACGCTAAGAAGAGTGCAACAACGAGTGCAAAAACAGTCGTGACACAGACACAGACACACCCCATACTCAACCACTCTCAGGCAAGGGACAAAGCCCAACGGAACAAATGGCCACCAGAAACTTCCTGCGAGCCAGTGCCTTCGTCAAGAAGTCAGCACGCTGCATGTCAGTGCCGACCCATGTGATGGAGATCACGTGTCGCTCCACCAGATCACGCACGAAGTGATGCTCAACCGCAATGTGCTTTGTGTGAGCATGAAATACACCAGAGTTGTCCGCAATGGAAAGAGCACTCTGGTTGTCACAACGAAGCACAATGGCGGGCACCGACTGACCCAGCTCAAGGAACACGCACTGCAGCCATACTGCCTTAGCAGCCATAGCACCCAGAGCAACATACTCTGCCTCCGACGTGCTACGTGCGATGCAGCCCTGCTTCCTGCTGCACCAGAACACAACGGTACCACCGAGCAGGAACACGTAACCGATGCGACTGCATCCATTTGGGCTCTAGGCGTAGTCGTTGTCGGTGTAGCCGTCAAGAACCACCAAACACTGCCGGCGAAAGCAGAGTCTGAGGTATGGCGTGGAAACCACGTACCGCACCACACGCATAGCTGCCTGGAGGGCTCTACTACGTGGAGCCTACAAAAACTGTGCAAGGAAGTTGACGGCAAAAGCGATGTTGGGGCCTGTGGTAGTGGCCAGGTACATCAGAGATCCGATAAGGAGGAGGTACAAGGTCACATCCACTATCTCTCCCATCTGCGTGGGATCGTCCATGTTCAGGGTGTCCTGTACGTTAGGTGTGAGAGGTGTAGAGGCCGTTGGCACTGCCCCAAGGAGGTCACTGTAGCGCTTCTCCACAACGTGTGCGTATTGGGCCTGATGTAACAGAAGTGTCTGGTGTCTACGGTCTCGTACACTCTCCATGCCAAGAAACACCGCTAAAGGACCAAGGTCCTTCATCCTATAGGCAGTTTGGAGGACCGTCTTGGCCTCCTTCATGGCCTCAATGGAAGGAGACGCGATCAGGAGGTCGTCCAGATAGACCACGATGGCAGTGAACCGCTCGGGTGCCTGCTAGATGAAAAGAGAGGGATAAGTCTCACTCTGTGCATATCCCGCACGTGTGATCTCCTGGTTCTAGCACCAAGGAGACTGTTTGAGTCCGTACAAGGACTTGTGCAAGCGCCAGACCTTGTCACCGTCCTCAAAGCCTGGTGGCTGGGCCACGTAAATCTCCTCATCCAGAGAGCCATGGAGGAACGCATTGTTCACATCCATCTGGTGCAATTCCCAGTCATGCTGAGCCACCACACCAAACAGAACGCGAGCTGAGGTCATGCTGACGACTCGGACAAAGGTGTCAATGCAATCAACGCCCTCGATCTGAGTGTACCCCTTGACGACCAAGCAAGCCTTGTGGCATTCCAGTGAGCCATCCGGCTTCACCTTGCAAACCCACTTGACCTAAATCGCCTTCCTCCAAAATTGAAGGTCGACTCGCTCGTAAACTTCGTGCTCTTGGATGGCACGAAGCTCATCCTTGCGGGCAGCACGCCAGGCGTCGGCATCCTCTGACAAGAGGACATCCCTCAGTGTGCCCGGATAAGGCGCCAATGAGGGAGAGCTTTGACTGGCAAGTGCGCACGCCTCAGAGCTGGGCCTGACGACCATAAGGTCAGCTGCTGCTGCATCACAAGTGGCACAAAACTCGCGAGTGACGAGATCGTATCCTACAAGACACACTAGATGTACCTTTGTACAATCTGTATGGACACTCAGGCCGAGGGCCTTTGTGGCGGGATCGCCACTCGCAACGCTGCGAGTGGAGCGCCTGGGTGCGGGATCTGAAACTCGCTGGGCTCCGGAGCAAAACAGTCGAAGAAGACCATTGAGCTCACGCGAGTAGCCTGGGCTCAAAGGGCTGACCACAGGCTCAGAGACAGGCACAACCACATCCGGTGAGGACTGAGGCACAGGGGCAGGTGATGCAATGGGAGGTGGGGCTGTTGAACGTATGGGAGACGCAGAACTGGGAGTGGCAGCAGGACCGCCCATAGAGATAAGAGTATTGGTGGACAGAGGGACAGCATCATGGGTATCTGTGGGGCGCGAGGGTGTAGGAGAGGAGACAGGCTGGACGGGAGAGGTCTCTGGGCCGACAGCGATAATTGCCAGGTCATCAAGAGCCGGAGACCGAGAAGTGGAGGGGGCTCGAACGGACACATCAGCCAGACGAGAGGTGCTCTTAGGCTCAGACTCCCCCATCTGTCGAGAAACCTCACACGTAGGAACGTGTGTGATAGACATCGTCACAATCAAGGTCAGATTGCGGTAGGTGAGAGACTCAAAGAAGAGAGTGACGCGGAACTCAACAATGCAACAATGGGCGGGGTCCCAAATACGCTAGGCATTCGACCTCGGAGAGGTACCAACGAAGGCACACAACCGACCCTTGCGGAGAGACCTTGGACCCCTGCTGACCTTTCGTGTACCACACAGAAGCCACTGTGCCCGAGACACAAGCAAGACGTAGATCAGCACGATGGCCAAACCAGAGCTCATACAGTGTAACGTGGTCCGGAAGAGGACCGTGCGAGAGGCGGTTCCAGACCCACGTCATGTAGGCAAATCCTTCAATGGCGAAGGATTCTGGGAGACCGCACTCAGACCGCATAGCACGAACCGCATCCTCCATGGTGCGGTTCCAGCGATCATAGACACCGTCCTGCTAAGGAGTGGCAGGAGCAGAGACCTGGTGAAAACTCCCGAGCTCGGCGAAGAAACTGTCCATGTCGCCAAGAAACTCACCGCTGCGATCCGAGCGGAAGGGATGTAGCGAGTGGCGAGACTAATGCTCAGCCATCACTAGCCAGAGACGAACCGTGAGAGCGACATCACTCTTTTGGCGCAGGCTGTAGACCCACCGCCTCCGGGTGAAGTCATCGGTCAGGGTCAGGACATATTGGCCCCGATCGGATAAGGGCTCGACAAGGAGAGGAACAAGAAGGTTCAAATGGACGAGCTCAAGGGGGCGAAGGGCTCGAGAACGGGAGTCAGGGTAGGTGCAGCGATGCATCTTTCCCTGAGCACAGAACAAACAATCGGTTTTGGGCGGCTTCTAAAAAGAGGCCGCGTCAAGACCGAGGATGGGCTGTGTCCTAACGAGCTTCGACGCAGTGTCAGAGCCCACATGACACAAACGTCAATGCAGCAGGCGCTGGTGCTCACCAGACAGGACACCAGTGACAAACACACGAGTATCAAGAGTAGTCATTGCCTCGGAGTCAACAATGTTCTCCACAGAGAGTCTCATCAAAGTGCAGGCACGCACAGAGAGCAAGCTGAGCTCAAGGTCATGCACAAAAAGCACGTCGGAGAGATACAAGGGGCCAGACGGACCATCGAAGCACACAACCCCAACACCCTAGACTGGCAAGGACTGACCAGAGCCTGTGCGAACGGAACGAACAGACGCTACAGGACCGAGGACAACAAAGTCATTACGGCGACATGTCATGTGGTGAGTGGCACCGGAATTGATGATCCAAGTGCCACCCGAATCATGACTAGAGGACGTCATGGTGCAACGGGCAATGGAACACTCGGCTGCAGACGGGCGCTCGGCAACAGAGGAGGGAGAACGACGAAGGGTGCACAGGTGAGACTCAGAAATCCAATACTTACTGTCAGGCCCATCATCATCACATGCTAGCTGTGCTCCCCCACACGAGTCATCACGAGAAACGAGAACAGACAAACAAACAGTCTGTGAACCACCCGGCCGTGACGACACACTCGCACCTCCCTGAGTGAAAAGCGCCCACAGCTATGTCCCTCCTGCGGTCCCAAGGCTCGTGTAGATGCGCATGGCGCGCCGATAGTAAGCGGCTGCGGGGTCGGTAGGTCCTTGACGAAGGGATTGGAAGGCGCAGATGTGAGCTGTGTGGGTGGCGTGTGTCTCTGCAGCAAGCAAGGACAATGCCAACTCCCAGGCCCGACGTGGGTCAGCGCCCGCACTTGTGCCGACCACTCCAAGGAAGGGGCGAAAGTCCACGACAATCTCGCGAGGCATGGCGTAAAGAAGTCCGCGCATCGCCCGAGCCGCTGTCAGCACCTGAGTACGGTCCGTGACCTGGTATTGACTGTGGTAGTAGGGAAGAACTCCCTCGGAAGTGGCCCAGACCTGTAAAAGGGTCTCCCAGCAGTGAAAGCCGTCCTCGCTGACACATCATGGGGGCGGTGTCTCGAAGTCCTTGGGTTGCCGCTCCGTAGGGAGAGCAACCACAGGATGGGAAAGACGAGGGATGGGGAAGACATCGGGACGAGGAAAGTCGCCGAGGTAGGTCTCAGGCAAAGATCAGATCGCTGGAAATTGGACATTGGAATGTGTCTGCAACTGGCGAAGACGCTCCCGAAGTACGCGAATCTCCCTCTTGAGAGTGTCATTGTCCATGCCTAGCATGTTAGGGTCCCCATCCAAAGGATCAAGAGGTGGCGGGTCCTGTCCTGCTGCTCTCCTTGGTGTAGATGCTGAGTGCTATGTAAAAGGTGTGACACCACCGATTCCCCCGGAGGTGTGCTATGGGGCTGTGGACTGACTCTGAAGAAGGTCAGTGAGCGTGTGCATGGCGTCGGTGTGCTGCTGGTATTGGCGACGTATCTCATCCTGCTGACTCCGGAGGTCCGCAACGGCCTGCGAGCGTGGGCTCATGACCCGAGAGGAGGAGGAAGAAGGATCTGGCGGTCCTTTGTCTTTGTCACTAGTCGGAGCCATGTCAGCGCTCAGTATGGGGCCGAACGTAAAAAATGCTCTGAACGAGAAATCGACAGTGTTTATTGAGGAGTTGAAATGTTCAGAAAATTTGACGTTTTGACCCCAAATCTGCTGACGTCAGCTAAGCCGATGATGACGTCACCATTCCCTACACTAGCAAAAAATGCTGGCGTTTTTTTCGTTAGTTTTCTTTTTTTTGGGACGGTCACGCAAACTTCGCATGACCGGTGGGGGTGACCTCGTCACTCCCTGCTCGTGGCTGTGTAGGGGCTACACAGGCCAGCGTAGTGCCAAACAGGCCTGCGCAGTGCCACACAAGCCTGCGTAGTGATGCGTAGTTTTTGTGCAGCAAAAACTGTGCAACAGCTGCAATGCTACTCCTGTGCTACTACAATGTTGCTGCTACGCAGCTACTGCTTCCGCTGTTGCTGCTTCGCTGCTGTTGCGCTCTAGTGGCTGCAGCAGCTGCAATGCTGCTTGTTGCACTGCTAGTGCTTCCACTGGTGCTACTTCCACTGCTGCTGCTGCGTTGCTGTTGCTGCTCGCGGCTGCTGATGCCGTCGCTGTTGCGAGTTACTCCTGCCGCTGCACGCTGTCAGCGCTCGCAACCGCCGCAAGTTGCTGCTGCAAGCTGCAACTCTTTTTTTTGTTTTGTGTATAGGCTGGCAGCCAGACACGGCTACTGCTGCCACCCGGTGGTGGTGCTGTTGCTGCTACTGCTGTTGTAGGAGCTACTTAATGCCGCATCTCACCCAATGTGGTGGTGGGGACTGTGTGATGATGTCGTTAAAAAAACGTTTGTAAGAAGTTATGGCGGCGGCGGTGACTCTCACTGCTACCGCCGGTGCTGCATCTCTGCGGCGCAGCTCAGCGAGATGAGTCTTGCTGGTCTGATGCCATGAGAAAATGGGTGGAAGCTTCCTAGCGATATTGCCGCTGACTAGGCGTCAGTGCCAGGTCAGACGGTGACAACAGTCACGAGTCGTGCACACAACGGCAAGGGTCTGGCTAGGGCACATAAGGCAAAGCGTCAGAATGCTTCAATAGCATTTGTAGAGAGAAATGACAAATGACAGGTCCATGGCATAAGTACCTACCGCGGCGCACGGTGGGTGTCGCATGCGGCAGTGCAAGGTCTGTCCTAAAACTGGCCCAAAACCACTGTTTTGGCCGTAATTCAGTGTAGACAACTTAGAACGCTACGCCGTCTGAACCTACACGTGCAGAATCTGAAGCCGGATGCTACAACTGGTCACATGCATGCATTCGGCAACAAATGGTGGATGCACAATGCAAAGACATGCAAATCAGGCCCACGGCCGGTCCACCGATGAAATGATATGAGCTGCAGAAAAACTACAGAAGGTCCGAGACAACATCCAGGACTCTGGGGCGACCGTCGATCAGCTCTGAGAAGGTAGTCCACCACCAGAAGACGCCCCGGTGCCACCTGGGTCCGCATCAGGGATCTGCACGAGCATGGACACGGTCGAGTGGTCACAGTAAACTGTACAGGTCGACAGGAACGTCACAAATTACAACAAGTGGCACATGATTCCCGTACAGATCGGGATGCGTCTACCATAATTTTGGGGAGTTTGTTTAACAGGCTTGCACCACCCCGGTGGAGGTTAGAGTACATGAAACATGCGTATCATCGAGGTCGACATCCACGCTGGGGCAGGAACCGGACGTTCGGTAGCATTAAGTTGCATGAGGAGGAGTGCAGGCCCTGCCTCCCTGGACAGTGCTACTTGCGAATCTGACCGGTGGCAGCCCGATGATGGCACAGGAGTCCCGTACGGCTCGAGATACCCCTCACAAACTTCCGGGGGCGTTGATCCACGAGGCTCGCACCAGCTCGGTAGCGGCTGTAGTGCAGGAGCAGAGGGGACCAGCTGGTCTTATAGAGGTTGAGACATTCTTGAGAGCAGCATTACTGAGAGATGTCACTAGGATATGTGCTACAATAGACACGGTGGGCTCGGCCTTATCATCGGCGCTACTTGTGGATCAAATCCATGATGACTTCTGGACGTCGACGTCGACGTCCACGTCGGACGTCGGTACATCGGACGTCGGCACTTGTCAGTCCACGTCCATGTGGGTCGGCCAAGTCGGTTCACCCTTTGACAGTGGAACACAGTGCCATGACCAAAATTTCAACTAATTTTCCATACTGGCAACGTATGAACCAGGAAAACTTGATTACCATGCAAAAACCAACATTTGTCTCCCGAGTGTGGCCACCTTCTCTTGCTTGCCATGGTCGTTCATAGCCATCCTGTGACATTTTTTAAGTCTCATGTTCACATCTTATTTCCTTGCAAGCTTAGATGCAGTGGACATAGCTTTTTAACATTGCTTTCCATGATAATTCAAAACTATCCTGTGACACATTAATTTCAAGGAAGTTCAACAGAAGAGGCAAATGAATTGGAGATAGTTTTTT
>SZWC01002710.1:36700-63176 GCA_023375785.1 Penium margaritaceum
ATGTCCTGCATGCCGATTGGGTGCTTGAAGAAAGCAACCAATCAGCATGCATAGAACATGTTGTTTCCCATCGGATACGTTGTGTAGCCATGCATTTTGGCGGCATGCGGACCAGGCTTATCGTGGGAATGTCGCCGACATTCCTGCCAATAAGGCTGGTGCTCTCGGTCGGTCTTGAACCGGCCCTGTCCGGGATTTTTGGTTTTGCAAGGCGGTCACGACGAGTCGACGTGGACGTTGACGTGGACCGACGTTCCGACTCCGCCTTGACCCCGGCAAGTCGGAAGTCAAATTCAACGTCAGGAGTCGCCCATGTTCCCAGAGTCTGCGGGCTTCAGTACATATGGCGAAGCAGGGACACACATGACGCATTCAGATGATTATCCTTACTCCATCATTGAGCGGGTGACAGCGACCAGTCTTCTCGACGAGACGATACGTGAGCGGCAACTATGCTTGCTCATTTCCTTGACTGGCATTGGATTAGTCATCAAGCCAGATTCATGCACAGCCGTGTCCACTTTGCTTATAGCTGAGGATAGCGCAGGAGATCCGACCACGCCAATGGAGTCACCTCGTCAGCAGGAGCTGAATTCTGCCCTTGCGTGTTCATGTGTTGGTGACCCTGATAATCACATCAACGTTGAGAGTGGAAGTACCTACACGGATGAGACTTCCATGTACTTTACAAAATCTGAATTATCCCCCTTATCCTTCTCTCTTGGTACACGATCGCTCATCCCTCCTACTTTGACAGACACGAGCAGCGGTTGGGATGTCACACCTTTAGTTGCGTCGGACTGTCCAGCATCTCAGGATATTGTGAGTTTGGTTGACCCCCAGGAGGATGCAGCAGCACCGGCTACATCGTCTTTAGCAGCAGAGACGCAGGTGGATTTGTACTTACAGTTCTATAGTTTGCATGTGCACCATCCAGTGAGAGAGTTGATTCTACGCGAGGCATAAATGGGCCACCTCCACATGTCTGAGGCAGATTACGCTGACTTACAAGAGTATGTAGAGATGCCACAATACGACGTGATGGCAGCGCAGGAGCGGCTCTCAGAGCAAGGGAGCACCACTACTATCGGCACAAGTTTTCCACTATTAGGATCTCGCACATCCATACTCGAGGAGGATCCTCTACCAGCTCCGAGTATGACGTCCGATGGAGACACTACCACAGGAGAGGTGAGCATACCTTGAGTTTCCACCATCCCTATTCCTGTCGACTCCATCATCGATCCTCCTTCTTCTATTGCTGCCTTCAAGCACCTTCATCCATCCGCTTTAGCTGCTCCATCGTCACCTTTGTCCATGTGTGGTGGTATCGTTCAAGCCCTCCTCCTCTTGTGGCGGTGTACCCTTGTGCTTCAGGGTGCTCTACCCCCCTAGGAGGCCAGCTCCGCCACTTCATCCACGTTTGCATGCTGCTCGTCCATTCCCTTTTCTCTTGAGCATACAGATGCATTGTGATAAAGTGGAGAGAGGAGAGACTATGAGTTGGGACCCTTGGCAGTCACACGAGGACTAGTTCACTTGAGGTGATGTAGGGGCGACGTGAGGAGTTGTAGCCGGAGACACTACTTTGTCTTTGAGGGTGGGAGCAGACTTGTACGTGACAAGGGAGGGGGGGCTATATCTGTGAGTTAGAGAGACCACATGATTCATCACCTAGGATATGTTCAGCTATAGTGCCAACATCTCCATCGAGGACATCGCCACCAGGTTTATCTGCCCAGGGGGAGTGTAGTGTGGACCTCGACTTGACGCGAAGTCATGGGAGATGCATGGAGATGCATGTATGAGCCACACGCCTGCTGGTAAAGTATGCTCATTGCAAAGCATGGGGTCCATGCTTTGCGATGAGCATACAATAGCAGTAGGCGTGTGGCTCATACTATGTACTTGCACATCTGCATGTGGATGGTAGCAGTGTGTTGGTTGGGACCCAGAAACTTGGTGGGTTTCACCAGTGTCACGAGGAGTCCATGTCACCGTGTGTCTTGATTTGTGGTCATACTATGTGTGGCATGTGTATGCAAGCTGGATTGCTCATAATGGTCGAGACCCGGTCGCGTGGTGAGTTGCAGCCGTGTTAAGAGGAGATCCCTCTATGGTCATGTGTGTTGGTTGATGACGTTATTGTAGTCGGCATACGGACACCTGTTGGATTTCTCATAGCGGTCGAGACCCGGGCACTGGTACCGCCAGTGTCACAAGGAGACCACCTTCTCATCTGACATGTATATGATGAACATGATTCCACGGATGGTCGTGACCCAAACACATGGTGGGATGTACCAGTGTCCTGAGGAGACCTTATGACCTTCATTATGCTCTAGTGGGACATCAGTCCTAGCCTTTGTGCTTGGATGGATAGCGGATGTGTGTGTGTGTGTGTGTGGTTGACAGGTGCAGATTGTGGTTTGGCATACACTACTGTTTCATGCCTTCGTTCATTTGTTCTGGCGTTGATAGCTATGTCAGCCAAGGGGAGTGTTGTTTTGAGTGGCTTCCACTTGTCACGACCGACACCGATGGATTACCCATATACCTCATGTTGGTGGTATAGGGTAGAGGAGAGGGTGACGACACGACAAGCCTCTGGATTTTCCCGAGACTTCTCCAGCACTTACGACAGAGGCGACAAGACGCGGTCGATGCGTTCTGGCAGTCCTATTGGCTTGTTGGGAGCTAGGAGAGTTTTTTCGGTGGGTTGAGACCCCTGCACCCGGTGGACTATACCGGTGCGACGATGAGACCTGATGTCTGTAGCAGTGATTTTGATGTTCGAAAAGCCACTTGTGATGTCTAGATGCTGATTTCAAGTGAATATAACACTGCTCGTGTTTTCTTGGTGGTTGAGACCCGGGCACTCGGAGGGCTCTTGGGGTGTCTCGAGGAGACCACTTTTGTTGTTCACATGGTCTGTGTAGTGTGCTCTCCCTGTTGACTCGTTTGGACTCAGCGGGGGTGACAGGACCCGGTGCGGCTAGCTTTCAATGCCCCTACAGAGGCCCGCTAGGGGCTCATTTGTATCTTCTCCTTGTTCTTTCATATGATGCGTTCCAGACTTAGCCAAATTCTTGTTGTTTTGCAATGCACTCACACACAGAGCTCATGATTGTTTTTGCATGGGCCTGCATGCCCTAATTAAACTCTAACTTCTTATTCTTCTTAGAAATTGTCCGAAATTGTAAGTATGGACGAGAAGGACCGCCAGAGGGGTGTTACGTACGAGGCATGCACGAGTCCCTAAACCTTGTGAGTGGGCAAGTCTGTTGTTACACAAATAGCCCACAGTGCTTTGACACCCCGACTTTTGCTCTGACGGTTGAGGGCAATTTGGCCACCTGCCCTCGCCCTCAAGCAATTCCCTCATGCATGTCTGACAACTTGGACCACTTTCATCAAACATGGACACAAGTGTCATAAGCTTTTGCTCCACTTCTTGATCAAGATTTGTAAAGATGCATCTCCCATCTTTGCAATTGATCTTCAAAGCACCCCAATCTGTTATCAAACTTCTTGATCCAACCCCTCACAACGCGACTCCACACGCGTCGCCCGACGACCGACCCATCGACTTCCACTATGTCTCATTTGTAATTCGACACTTGTATACATGTCTTCGCTCATTTCAACACTTGTCATCGAAATACACTTACCACTAATTATAGGTTGCTAAAGTGCCCCAAATTCTCAAATCGTGTTCTGCCTTGAAAATCATACCTGTTCACCATCCACGCCCCGTCGCGCACAACACTTGGTATCAGAGTGCATGGATGGTGGATAGGCATCTAACCAATATATTCATCCTAAAGACTACGTCACACAAGTCGACAGTGCATCTCGCAAGTCAAGACTTTGAAGACTTCACACCTACAACGTGAAGCAAGCAATCGCACTCGGCGACCAGCAGCAGGTCTTCGACGAAGATTGCGGTGATGGAGGAGCAGAACGTGAGTATGCACGTGAACCCCGAAATGGCAGCAAATGCTGGCGTAGCAGGTAATGCGGCAGCTGTGTCAATCCCGACGGCTCCAATGGCCAATCCGGTTATGCATCTGACGGCGGTAAACCAGTCGTCCCTGCCGACAACCTCATTTTCTGTAGCAGGAATGACAGGTGGCAAGGGATGACAGGCACAGATCAAGAAGGAACTAGCAAACCGTATCTATTCACTCGAGGGAATCAACACCCATCTACTCCAATAACTCAATGTCTCAATGGAGGCTCTTCGCAACGCACGTAAGGAGGTGCTCGTTGAGAGAAACACCCAACTATGGAACGAACCCAAGATTTGTCCGATCCCTCATGAACTGTCCGATTTTGCAAATTCCAAAGGACCAACGGTTGGGATGTGGCTAACAAGGTTGGAGGTGTAGTTCACCGCTGCTACGGTCAACGACGATCAGAAGAAAATTGACCTCGCGGTCGCGCTTCTAAGTGGCACGACATTGAGTTGGTGGTCCAACTTAACAGCTATCCAACGACAGCAGGAGACCGCCGGGGCCTCATCGACGGCCAACGGCGCCCAACTTATATCGTCAACCGCAAACGTTCTATCCTTGGATCAACGTACAATGGCAAGACACACTGATGCCACCAATCAACAAGATAGAATTCTTGCGCGCGATGCTTGCACACTTTGGACGGCTGAACAAAAAGTCTGATGCTCGGTACAGACCATAGCACCTCCGTCAAGAGTTCATTATGGCAGAGTTCACGCGCAGATTCCAAGATCATCATTGGTGCAGACATCGCCCCCAACAAACTCTGTTTTCACTGCATCAACAACCTCACGCGGGACATCCGGCAAGCGATCGCCATCTTTCACATCCAAAATGACATGCCACGGATGATCCCATCAGCAGAAAGTATCAACAATGTTGACTACAAAGCTCGGATCCAGGAATCCTACAGTTGGCAATCTCCAAACCACAACAATTGTGGAAACGGAAGAAGCCAGTCAGGGGACTCCTCCACTCAAATGGAACTGGACACCGTCAACCAAAAAGACATGCGCACCTACTACAATTGGGGAAGATTCAGGCATATTGCTCAAAACTGCTGAGGCAAGTAGCAGGCCAAAAAGAGGGAGAAGTCACAAAAAAATGAGCTGGGAAACGACAAAGGATGGGAGTGAAAGGCGCAATTCTTGTTTAAAAGGATCTGCACCAAACAATCACCCATTTGAATGGGTCACGATGCGGCACAGGGTTTCCAAGATTGCCAAGTTTGGCGAGGGGTACTAGGACGGCCAACTGGTAATACTGCTCAAAACTAGAACCCCAAGGTTGCACGAGTCACAGAATGGTATTGGCACCGTTAGATGGAGGGGCCTCTCAAAGTTTTGTAAGCAACGACATGGTTTGAAAGCTCGGTTTACAGACCAAACTAGAGGTACTTGAAGGAAAAACCGTCGACAAAAGATTATAGAAACGGAGACTCCAAGAACTACTACAACTTCAAGTGGGAGACTTACGGGATGTAACAATCTAGAGGTCATGTGTAAAGGGCCTAAACCTCCAGCTCCTGCTCTGAAGTCGTCGTCGGAGTTCGTCGAATGGAATTCTGAGTCCGCGTCAGGGGTTTACCCCCTTTGCAGGGCTGAGGGGAAATCGTCATCAACGACCCAGAGCAGGGAGACTCGAATTTTTTGAGTCTCCGGAGGCCCATTTCCATTTTTACCTAACCCCCTCATTCTAGGTCCGAAACGACGGCATATTACCTCGAGCTCATAAGTTTGCATGATTTTTCTGGTTTAGAAACTTTCAGTTTGTCATAAACAAACTCGAGTTTTTGTATTGATGCGTCGGCGCAAAATTGTCACGTACGAGACACGATTGGTGATTTTGCGCCGACGTTTCTCATGGGCTCCTTGCTCCTCACTTTTGCTCTATCCCTCGTGCTCACTTGTTCTCGCAAGCGAGGAGGGCGAGCGAGGGCGAGGGCACAAGGCCACAGGCCTCGTCCCTTGAGGCCTAACGACCTCTTAGCCGTCGATTGAGCCACCAGCTCGATCGGTGGCTGCTAGCTCGCTGGCCGGTCGCCGGCCGGTCACTTGACCGGCCGCTGGCCACCCAACAGGCCGGCTGCCGGCCGGCCGGTAGCCAGCGGGTGGCTGGCCACCGGCAAACCTTCGCAATAGCGAGGGGTGGCTCGCGGCCACCCCCTCGCTATCGTGAGGTGGGAGGGCCAAACCGGCCCTACTGCTGCATTCCTCCCCACTTTTTATGAACCGTCCTGGATCATGACCAACAAGTGAGAATACCAGATAGTGAGTTGTCAACATTGTGAATGAAAACTAGTAAATTCAGTCACCAGCTAAACATGAACACGTGCATGGCACTTGGACCTAAGCTACAGCTTGTCAGTCAGCACTGCTAGCAGCCTCCCCCCTTTACGCTCGAGCGTCCGCGCGACAACCATGTTGGGCGTCCCCAACCTCCTATGGTCGTTGTCCATGAATGTTGCCCTATGGGAATGTTGTTCACTTTTTCTACGTTTAGGTGGTACCTCCTGCCACACGTCAATCTATGCAAGCTGCAAGCTCGTTCTAGTACTCGTTGACCACCCCTGTGGGAAACCGAGATTCAGGCTCCCATGAATTTTGTTCATGTCCACAACCGGTCCAATGAACGAGGTACTCCCTAACAACGCGCAACCGAAGAGTGCGCTCTTGGTGCTGGAGTAGGCGAAGGACCTCGTATTGGCCGTCGGAAACAAGGAGTGCTGGCGGTAGCTGAACGGTTCCGTCTGCCGTGTATGGAGTCAGCAGGTTCACATGAAACACGTCATGTATCTTCATACTCGATGGAAGTAGCAATCGGTATGCCACTGGCCCCATGCGTGCCATAATGGGAAACGACCCAATCCACTTCGGTAGAATTTTTTTACCCCTTACGACTTCAACCAAAGGTTTTTAGTGCTAAGCATCACTTTATCAAACGAGACCTCCCGGCGACTTTTGTCGGCATATGCCTTTTGTCGCTACCGAGCTGCTTGAAGGTGACCCTTCGCCTCTTGTAACAAGGAGTCGACGTGCTTGGCAAAGGCTTGAGCAGAAGGAACCTGCCCTTCTGTACTCCCACTCTTCACCAATGAAGAGGGTACCACTGGATTTTGACCACTGTTCAAAACGAACGGTGTGAATTGTGTGGAGTCGTTCACCAAGTTTTTCACCGCAAACTCTGCCGGTGCTAGGAACACGTCCCAATAATGCATGGCAGGGTCCACGTACATGCGGAGCATCTGCTCCAGAGTACAATTATTTTGCAATTTTTGTCCATCTGTTTGAGGGTGAAACACTGTTGACATTTGCGACTCACTACCAAAGTACTCGTGCATCTTTTGCCAGATCTTACTAGCGAATTTTCGATCTCAATCGGAGATAATGCGCATCGGCTAGCCGTGGTACTTCACCACACCCTCAAAGAAGAGACGAGCGGTCTCCTCTGCGTTCACGTCAGTGGTTGTAGGAATGAAGTGTGTCATTTGCGTGTCCGGAAGACCAGTAATGAAGTCCATACTGACGCACTCCGATGGAGTCCCAGGAATGGGAAGCTGTTGGAGGAGTCCAGCAGGCTTCTTGTTACTAGCCTTATTTCAAAGACATGGGTCGCATGTCATGCAATGCTTACGGACATCGACACTCCATCCTGGCCACCAATAGTGGTCCGAGAGTGCCTGTCCGGTCTTTCGAGGTCCCACATGACCTGCGACCGGCGGGTCGTGGAACTGGGAGATAATCGTTGCTCGAAGGTCTCCCGAGTTTAGCACAACAACTTGTTCTCCATGCCAGAAGATTCCTACGGCCTCCACCAAGCCGTACTTGTCCAGATTTTGATAGTCTTGAAACCAAGAATCCGTACAGTATCCCATTCAGATCATGTTTACAAAACCGTTGTAATGGTGGTGGTTGTCACAGAGGTGCAGGGGGATCTGGTGATTGTACTGTTGCTGTTGCAATGGCCATAAAACACCCATCGATCTCGGTGGTTGCGTTAACTTCCACAGGTTGTCAGCTTAGTGGATCAGCCACATTGATGCATCATGGCCGATATTCCCATGTGAACGAGAATCAGCTCAGGTATTTTCTCCAACGCGCCTGTCCTCTTGACAAGTTCGGTTGTGTTTGGAAAAACACCAATGAATTATGGTTGGTCATGACCGTCACACCCCCTTCAGCATCCTTGAGGTAGCAATGCCACATCTTGAAAGCGTGTACTACCGCAAGGAGCTCTTGATCCCCAGTCGTGTACCGCGTTTCCGCGGGGATGAGCTTCCGGCTCTCATACGCAACTGGATGACCGTTCTGCATAAGGACGGCTCAAAGTCCTACTACGGACGCATCACATCGGACCTCCCATGGTTGCGATGGATCCAGAAGAGCTAGGACGGGCGCTATGGATAGAAGCTCTTTGACTTTGAGAAAAGCGTTTTTGCAATTAGATGTCTATTCCCAATGCACGTCTTTTTGCATGAGCCTGGTTAGCGCTGCTACCAGAGTCAAATACCCTTGCATGAACCGTCAAAAGTAGTTTGCAAGGCCAAGGAAAGACTGTCCAACATTTTCAGGGCGTGGCCAGTCCACAACGGCTTGGACCTTTTGTGGGTCGACACGGATGCCGTCCTTGGCGACGACGTGTCCAAGGTATTCAAGCTCATCTTTTGCAAACTTGCACTTGCTCACTTTTGCATAGAACTTCTGTTCCCGAAGGATTGCAAGAACTTCGCGCAGATATTCTATGTGCTCTTCCATTGATTTGGAGAAAAGCAAGATGTCTTCCAGGTAAACCAAGAAAAATTGTCCGAGTTGCTTGGCGAACGTTTGGTTCATCTCTCCTTGGAAGGTTGCCAGGGCATTTGTAAGCCCGAAGCATAATACTCGGAACTGATAGTGTCCCATGTGCGTTCAAAACACGGTTTTGGGCACATTATCTTCTGTGCGGATTGGATGGTACCCTTGAGATAAATCCAAGGACAAAAATACTTTTGTGCCTTGGAGTTGGTCAAAAAGGTCCTCAATCCACGGTAAAGGGAATCTATTTTTCTCCGTCAGCTTGTTCAACGCCCGGTAATCCACGGACATGCGCAAACCACCATCCTTTTTGTTCACAAAAAGGATTGACGCACCATACGACGAGCATTGGGCTCGATCCACCCTTTTGCAAGGTACTCTTTGATTTGGTGTTCGGCCTCTCGCCTTTCTGCTGGACTAAGGCGATTCATGGGTCTGAACGAAGGAGTTGCTTCTGGTTGCAGCGGAATCGTGTGGCCCATGTGTCATTCTGGTGGAAGCCCACCTGGTGGGTCTTGGAACACATCCAAGAACTCCGCCAACAGAGATTTGATCTCTTGTGGCGTGTCTTCCTTCACTTCATCCTCCACTTTTTGCAGATGAGCCAAGAAGTATTAAGCGCCTTGATTCAAAGCACATCATACATCCAACAACCTTGTCAAATACGCCTCTTGACCTGCATCGAAGACAAGATGGCATGGACTTTAAGTTGAGTCGGTGACAATTCCGTAATCAGAATCAGCGTAAAACGACGTTCTCCCTTTCGGAGTATCAAGCGCCTTGATTCAAAGCACATCATAGCTTTGTTTTTGCGGAGCCAAGGATCGCGTAGCACCACATTAAATGGTTCAAGAAGGTTGAGTACCTTCAACTTGACACTTTGTGTGTACCCTTGAACACAAAATTTTCCCTTACAAGTACCAATTACAGGTACTGTACGGTTGTCACCGACAGCAAATACACCATCCAATGGCTCATACTTGAGGCCCACCTGTCGGGTAAAGCTAATGCTAACAAAGGAGTCGTCTCCTCCAATATCAGCCAGTACATTCACAGGAGCACCAACTAGGTTTCCTTTGAAATGCATCGTCATATTGCCTCAACTCTTCCGAGTGAACAGGCTCAATGACGGCAATCCGGGTTTGTGATAAATACGGAATCTGTACGACGGGAATCGTAACTCCCAAGATTCACCCACTTGAGTCCAAATCTTGTGGGCACGTGTGAATTCAGCTAGCACCTTCCAGTCTTTAAACTTGATTGGGTCGAAATCGTCGACTAGAGGTACCGCGAACGTGATTGAACTCATTGCTTTCAGGGCATTGGCTTCAATCACTGTGTCACACAACTCTTGCACAGTGGTTGGTGTTGCCACCACTAAGCATGTACGATCATGCATCTCGTCCGAAGGTGCAAGATTTAGTGGGCAATGTCGGTTAGCAAGTGTAGAATGCAGTTCAACAAGAGGAGAGAAAACAACAGAGAAACTTCAACTCGTCAAAAACTCAAATTGTTTAACATCCTCATTTGAAAACATGAACCCACACTCGTGATCCAGTTTTACCCCTGAGTGTTCCCCACTAATGTCACTCAGGGGTGGGGAAAACCCGCCCCACGGCCTTGTCCGTTACCACGGCTGGGCCCATTGCCGCGACCGCGACCCTGTCCGCGACCCTTTTTGAGGCCTCCTGCTGCACCATCCCCACAAGGTGCTGCTTCTACAGCTAATGTCATGGCCTCTTGTCCACCACCAGCAACCTGAGGACACTGAGCCCTAAAGTGGCCCGGCTGCATGTAGTTGTGGCAGAGCCCTTTGCGGAAGGCTGCATTGCGACGCTCACGCGCCGCCTGAAGCTCGTCATTCTCGCGGTTGTGCTTGTTGTTGGGGCCCTTGTGTCCACCAGCTTTCTTAGCTGGAGGATTTGCGGGCTGCTTGCCCTTGGTCCCGCCTTATTGTCCAGCTGACCCACCAGCCCCAGCAGCGTACATGGGCATGTCGTGGCCTTGCTGTACACGCGCATTCGGCCGTGCATCAGAGTAGTGCTTCGGGTTCGCCAAATACACTTTGCTCATGTAGTTCTGCAACGCCCTCGAGCTTGTCCAAGCTTGGCCAGTGGCTGTCGTGGTGGTCTTGTCTTTCAGCTTCTCACTGGTCAGACCATCATGCAAGTACTCCAGCAGCATGCACTCCGGGTAGTTGAAGGTTTGAGTCCCATCGCCCTCGGTGAAGCTTTTGGCCTCCTCGAAGAGTGCGGTGAACTCGCTCAAGTAGAATTCAAGCGAGCTACCCAGCTGCCTGAAGTCCTTGATCTTATGGAAGGCACGCTATGCCTCCTCACGTTGGGTGCACTTCTTGTGCATGATCGCACAGAAGGCCTCCCATGGCGTGGGCCGCCACTCGAGGTGCGGTTGCTACGCACTCCACTCCTTGAACACATACTTGAAGAGTTTTTCTTCAAGCCGCGTCGTGGCAAGGTCTCCCCACTGGCTGAGTGGAGCCTTGTGGACACGTAGAACGTGCTCCATGCAATTCAACCAGTCAGTCAGCTTCACGCCCTTCGAGAAGATCTCCACACTATGGAGGAAGGACGTGTTCATGACTAGCCCCGAATTCGTCGAGGTAGGCAAGTCCTCGCTGCCACCAGAATTGGCATCCGTAGCTGCAGCACGTTGCGCTTGCTACTACATCCGCACTTGGCTCACGCTCTGTAACGCCTTGTCAAGGTCGTTGCATCAATGGCTTGCCTCATGGGCAACGAGGCGCTACAGCTGGCAATCATGGTCGAGATCCGTGATGCTCTGCCCAACGTGGGCCAGCAGGTTGGCGAACGCGAACTTGAGCTCTGATGTCGTCGGAGCATCGGCGATAGCCTCTAGGGCCTCACGTTGTCACGTGCACCCTTACCCACTGCAGGAGGGTACGGTTCACGTACACGCCTCCCAGGAGTCCCACTTTGGAGGAGACTGTCGTCAGCGACAACGCTCGAGTGGGCACTGCCCTACCCCATTGCGGCCACATTGTAGGAAGGGGATCCGCCCCCATTCCTTCGAGTCGTATCGTATCTCCACAGTTAGTGGTGATCCTACGTCGGCCTGCCACCTCTGAAGCGAATTCTGCGAGCCTATGACAGTCATCGCGAATTGCCTTTGTGGCGACGTCGTCTGGCTCATTCTCGAGGGAAATGTTGTGTGGCTGCTTTCAGCGCCCTTGTTTCTCTCGACAGTCTCGCTGCCGTCGGCAGCTTCAGGTGATGCGGCAAGCGCTTTGCCCTTCTCGAGCAATCGGCTCGAGTTTGCCTCACGAAAATGGTGATGGTCGTGATCCTTGTCGCCTTCGCCATCGTCGGCGTCGTGCTCTTCGTCGGGGTCCCCCTCCGGGAGATCCTCCTCCATCGCGTCGTCCGTCGTGTGGGGATCGCCCACATGCACGTCGATGTGCTTGTCGAGCACTTTTTTGGCCTCCGCACGCTTATCGGTGTCGCCGAGGATGGCGTCGGTTGCCTTAGGCGGTACGGTTGCCTTAGGCGGTATGGTTGCCTTAGGCGGTATGGTTGTCTTAGGCAGTACGGTTGCCTTTGGGTTGGCAACCGTGCTCGCGGTGGCGGCTCCCAAAACTTGGAGTCTACCGAGGGCATGTGGTGAGAACGTCACCACCTTGCCCTTGTTGGTCTTAGACGGTCCGGAAGTTGCCATCTCGTCGCTCGTGCAACTAGCATGTGAAGATTGTTGTGGGGATCACCCCACAACGTTCAGGAGGAATCGCTTCCCAAAAACCCCTTGCTCTCACGATCGGTAAGGTTGTTCTGAATTCAATTTTTGTTTTCCTAGGCTGCTACAGCGGCACAAGGTCGTGGTTTTTGGAACTAGTCTTCCTAAGCCGTGGCTCATGGCAATTGGTAGCGACTAGATTCTAGGAAAACAGAAACTTACAATACAAGGAATTAACAAGAAGTGTGAGTATCGCTCACAAAGCTAGGTTAAAGAGTGAGAGAGGAATTACAACAATTCCTACCAACTCCTCCAATCCTTCTTCTAACTTCTTGTCTTCCTCCTGTCTTCTTGTCTTCCTTGGCCTCCTCTTGAGTCTTCTTCGCGCGTCTCGCACCCCTTGGGGGCGTCCTCCTTGAGCCGACGGTGTTGGGGAAGCCGCCAAAAGTCCTCAAGGTATCGTCCTCCTTCTTTTTAGGGTTTCTTCAAGCCGTGCAAGCCCTTGGCCTTGGGAAGGAACGTCGTCCCAATTTTTGGTTGAAGGAGGGGGGAGGGAACCTTGGACATGGAGGCAAATTGGTGGTTTTGGGGGTGGGCACTCCCCACCCCGTCCAACAAAAGATCCACCTAGCTCCATGGAGTGAAGAAGAACCTCAAAGGAGTTGGAGGGTTGAAGTAGAGCTCTTCAAGAGCTTTCAAACGCACTTTTTGGTGCTTGAAATGGATTACTATGGACGCCGTATGCCCCTTTGGCATTTCTGCTACTACTTGCAACTGCCTGCGACATTTTACATACGACGTAGCTGCCATTTTCGTCGCCTTCTTGGTCATGGTGGTCGTCTGGCTCTGAGAACCACTGTAACAGGCCGGAACCTCCAGCTCTTGCTCTGAATTCATCGTCGGAGTTCGCCGAATGGCGTTCTCAGTCCGCGTCAGGGGTTTACTCCCTTCGCAGGACTGAGGGGCAATCTTCATCAACGACCCAGAGCAGGGAGACTAGAATATTTTGAGTCTTTGGAGGCCCATTTCCATTTTTACCGAACCCCCTCATTCTGGGTCCGAAACAAGGGGATATTACCTCAAACTTGTGCTTTTGTACGAGTTTTCCAGTGTAGAAACTCGTAGTTTGTCATGAACGAACTCGAGTTTATGTTTTGACGTGTCGGCGTAAAATGGTTGCGTGCGAGGCACGATCGGCGATTTTGCCCCAACGTTTCTCGTGGGCTCCTCGCTCCTTGCTTTTGCTCTATCCCTTGTGCTGGCTTGTTCTCGCGAGCAAGGAGGGCGAGCGAGGGCGAGGGCACGAGGCCATAGGCCTCGTCCCTCGAGGCCTCACGGCCTATTGGCCACCGATCGAACCACCAGCTTGATGGCCGGCTGTTGGCTCGCCGGCGGGTGGCCGGCCGGTCACTTGACCGGCCGCCGGCCACCCAACGGGCGGGCCGCCGGCCAGCCGGTAGCCAGCGGGTGGCTGGCCACCGGCCAACCCTCACAATAGCGAGGGGTGGCTCGCAGCCACCCGCTTGCTATCGCGAGGTGGGAGGGCTGAACCGGCCCTCCCGCTACATCATGTCTAATGAGTGATGTAAGAATCATTCTCGGACGCAATTTCCTATATGAACACAATCCACAGATTGAATGGATTAGTCGTGATGTCTACGTGGAAATGAACGGCACCAAGTGACAACTTACGCCTGTGGGGCGAAAGATGAAAAAAGGAGCAGCAGAGGTGGAATCAACAAAGGAAACAATAGCAACACAGAAGCGACAACTTGTACAGCCAATACCACTCAACGTGGCCAAGCATTGTATACTCTGAGGGGCTTGCGCGTAGTTTGTACAATTCAAAGCAATGGATGAAGCGGAAGTAGCAGTAGCAAACTCATCGGCCTCATCAGCCTCATTGGCGTCATCAACATCAACAAAGTTTGTGATTGTTCCCGAGAAGTTTGCACCTCTCATCCGAGAGTTTGCGGAAGCATTTCCTGAATAACTCCCAAAAACCTTGCCACCTCAACGCGACATCGACCATCACAACAAACTGAAACAGGGAAGCTGACCCACAATTCGAGGAGCCTATGGAATGTTCAACCATGAGCTGACCAAGCTGAAAAATCAACTGGAAGAGATGCTGCGTAAAGGGTTTATCCACCCATCCACATCACCATACGTTACACAAATACTGTTTGTGAAAAAGAAAACTGGCAAGATGTGGATAAGCGTGGACTACCAGGCGTTGAACGAAGCTACCATCAAGAACCGCGACCCTCTCCCCCGTGCCGACGAACTTTTTGACCAACTCCGAGGATCTCGAACTTTCACCAAATTGACCTATGCAGTGGTTATATCCAGATCAACGCGTAGATGCCAACATCAAGAAGACGGTATCCCAAAGACGCTACGGGCATTTTGAATTCAAGGTCACGTCATTTGGACTCACAAATGCCGCGACGACATTCATGAAGGCAATGAACGACACTTTCCACCCATACCTCGATGATGTTATCTTTGGTACATCTCGACAAAAATCTTGTGTACCGCCGCACCGTGGAGGAGCATGATGGACATTTCCAAAAAAAATCGATGTTTTACAAAGAGAGAATTTCTGTAGAAAACTCTCGAAGTGCGACCTCGATCGTCCTTTGATCGAGTTTTTTGGGTCACGTCATCAACGGCGGATGGATCACCATGGATTTGGGTGAATTGGCAGTTGTTGATTGGACAACGCCTACCAACGTCTCAGACTTTCAAGTCTCAGATTTTGTTTTACTATCGGCGTTTTGTATGGAATTTCTCCCATTTGTTAGTGCCTCTCTTTGACCTCACTCAAAAAGAGAACGAGTGGTGGGGGGGAGACAGCAAACAAGAAGATTTCAACCACTTTACACAATGCTCTGATCTCGGCACCAGCCCCAGGATTGGCCGATCCAACAATCGACTACGTCATGGCTACGGATGCCTATAACTGAGCCATTAATGCGGTCCTCCTCTAGGATCACGGCAACGGAGAGCAACCGGTCACGTACATGTCGCAAGAGTTGCACGGACAGGAACTCAACTACGCCATGCACAAGAAGGACATGGTTGCGGTTGTACATACATTTGAAACGTTGCAGTATCATCGTGAATGCCGTCGATGCATCGTACGCACCGACCAAAACATGCTGAAATATCTGAAAACTTAGCCAGGCCTCAGTTGACATTAAAACCGATCGATGGAGTTTCTTGAATTTGGGTTTGACTACAAAATTGAGTACCGGCCGGGCAAAACCAACCATGCAGATGCGCTCATTCGTCGACCCGACTTAATGGCTGAAGCAGTGACACTTCAATTAGCAGTTATTTACACGAGGCTACAACCAGCATGGTGGATACGACAAGTCCAAGTTCTGGCATGAATCACCCTATTGGCGGTGACACTTTACTTGCCAGGTGGTTGTCCATTGTGCTCCTCCGGGATGCGGCTGTACACTAGAATGTCGTCGTGGTATACCACGAGAAAATCAGTGATGTATGGGTGGAAACTGCTGTTCATTACTGTCATGAAAGTCACCAGGGTGTTGGTGACTGGAAACAGCATGACCGTGAACTCAGATTGCCCGTAGCACGTTTGGATCACTTTCTTCTCATTTTTGGCGTCTGCCATAGGGACCTGGTGATGTTTGCTGCGTAAGTCAGTTTTAGTGAAGGTTCAAACTCCTCCGAGTTGGTAGAAAAGTTCATCTGCATAGGGGAGAGGGTAGCGATTTTCTATGGTAGCGTTGTTCAACGCTCGGTAGTCCACGTACATCCGCATCTTGCCAGTTTTCTTTCTCACAAATAGTACTGGTGCGACATATGGTAACGTGGGCAGACGGATGGATCCCTGACTGAGCATCTCCTGGAGTTTCCTTTTTAGCATGGTCAGCTCATGGTCGCTCATCCAGTAGACTCCTCAATCAATGGATCGGCTGCCCGGTTTCAGTTCTATGTGATGGTCAATGTCGCGCTCAGGTGACAAGGTTTTCAGGAGTTCATCGGGGAAGACATCCGCAAACTCTCGGATGAGAGGTGAGAATTCTTTAGGAACCATTGCGAACTTTATTGGTTCCAGTGAGGCCAGTGAGGTTGATGAGTCAGCTCCTGCCACTTACGCTTCCTCCATGGGCTCGAGGTGTACGAGCCACACGTGAGCCCCTCGTCGCACGTAGTGCTTGGCCACATTAAGCAGTATCGGCTGCACCGGTTTTCGCTTCCCGGTCGCTGCGGTTTCCTCTGCTACTTCCACCTTTGCGGCTCCCGCTTTCGTCTTCCACCCCATGCATGGAAAACTTCGCTTGACACCGTTGACTTCCTTGTAGATTTTGCCATTGCTCCAGTTGGTTTGCGGGTTGTGATGGTAAAGGAAATCACGCCTGACAATGATTTTGTAGTCACTCATTGGACACGACAG
Source organism: Penium margaritaceum (assembly GCA_023375785.1). Lineage (NCBI taxonomy): Eukaryota > Viridiplantae > Streptophyta > Zygnematophyceae > Desmidiales > Peniaceae > Penium > Penium margaritaceum. The sequence goes on from SZWC01002710.1 coordinate 53,650, forward strand.
TCAGACCGTTACGTCCCACATGTCTCCCACTTGCACTTGCTGTGGTTCTCAAAGTCTTTGTATATGCAATCTCCCATCGACAGTTTTTCTTTCAAATACACCTGGTTTGATCTGCAAACCCAGCTTCAAAACCATGTCATTGCTTACAATACTACGAGAGGCCCCTCCACCCTATAGTGTTGGTACCGTGCTGCGGCTCCTACAACCTCGGACTTGTACTTTCAGTAGTATCGCCAGTTGGTCTTCCTCGTACCCCTCGTCAAACTTTATGATCTCAGAAAGCCTCTGTGGCTTTGTGAGCCATTCAGATGGGTCATTGTTTGGCCCAGATCCCTCTTCTCGGACAAGAGTCGCGCCTTTCACTCCGCCCCTTTCTGTTTCCTAACTAATTTTTCTCAGAATTCCTCTCTTTTTTGCCTGCTGCTTGCTTATGAAGTTCTGAGCAATATGCCCAATTTTTCCACAGTTGTAGCAGGAACGCGTATCTTTTCAGTCGACGGCGTTCACTTCCATCGGTGTCGAGGAGTCCCCCGACTGGCTTTTTCCATTTCCACGGTAATTGTGGTTGGGGAGCCGCCAGCCGTAGGATTCCTGGATCCAAGTGTCGAGTTCGACACTATCGATCCTTTCTGCTGCTACGATCATCCATGGTAGTCGTCCTGGTTACCAAAAATGGCAGTTTCTTGTTGAATGTCCCGTTTGAGGCCGTTTTGTAGTGAAAATAGAGTTCTTCATGGGCGATATCTACACCAGTGATGATCTTGCTAAATCTCCATGTGTACTCTGCCATGCTTGACTGCCAATGGAGGCGCTTGAGTTTGTAGTGAGTGCCGGATTTTTCGTTTAGCCATCCAAAGCCTGCAAGCATCGCGTACAAGAATTTACTCCAGTCGGTTGGTGGCATCAGCACATCTTGTCATTGTGGGTTTATCTGCTCCAAGAGTAGATCACCTGCGGTTGAGGATAAGAGATGGGCGCCGTCGGCTGTCGATGAGGCCATGCCGGTCTCCTACTATCATTGGATGGCCTTTAGGTCGGACCACCAACTCAATGCCATGTCACGCAAAATTGGGGCCGCAAGGTGACTTTTTTTACGATTGTCGTTGACCCAAGCAGTGGTGAAGTACACCTCCAAGTTCGTCAGCCTCATCTGGACCGTCGGTCCTTTGGAGTTTGCAGGATAGAACAAATCAAGAGGGGCCCATCAAATCTTTGGTTCGTTTAAGAGTTGGGTATTTTTCTCGAGGAGCATTGCCTTTCGTGCACTTGCGTTGCGAAGAGCCTCCATCATGACGTTGAGTTGTCGGAACAGATGGCTGCTGACTCCCTTGAGCGCGGAGATACGATTTTCCAGTTCCTCATTGATCTGCGCCTATCATCTGGTGCCACCTGTTGCTCCTACTATGGACGTTGAGGCTGTTGGCAAGGCGGTTGGTTTACCACCACCAGGTCCATGTCCGCATTGACCGTTGGAGCCGTCGAGATTGGCCCAGCTACCGCATAGCCTGCCACACAAGCACTTGTCATTGCCTCAGGGCTTGCGTGCATGGTCACGTTCTGCTCCCCTATCACTGAAGTTGTCGCTGAATATCCACAACTGGTCATCGGGTGCACAAGCTTGCTCTACATCGTGGTTGCAAAGTCTGTGAAGCCCTGACATGTGAGATGCACTGACGACTTGTGTGAGGTAGTCCTTTGGATTAGTGAAGTAGTTAGCTGTCCCTCCAGCATTGTTGCACTTTGATACCAAGTGTCATGCCGAAAAAAGAATGTATGATGAATTGGTATAGGTTGCAAGGCAAAACATGGGAATTTGGGACACTTGAGCAATTAGTAATCAGCGGTAAGTGGACTTCGATGAAAAGTGTCAGAATGACTGAACACATGTATACAAGTGTCAAGTTACAAATGAGACATATTCAGGGTCGCCGGGGCCGATCGTCGAGCGTTGGATGTGGAGTTGCATCATGAGTGGTAGGATCGAGAAGGTCCACCGATGAATTGGGGGGATCTTAAGATCGATGGTGAAGATGCGAGATGCATCTTTATCAATCTCAATGCGTTGATAAGACAAATGAAAGATGGCGACACTTCTGTCAATGATTCTCGAAGGTGGTCAAAGTTGTCAGGACATGCAAGAAGGAATGTCGGAGGGCAAGGGCAGTTGGCCAAATTACCTTCGACCGTTGGAGTAAGAATTGACGTCTCAACGTGCAGCGGGCTATTTTTGAAACGATAGAATTGCCCATTTGGAAAGTTAAGAGACTAGTGTACGTCTGGTTTTTAATTTCCCCCCTTTTTGCTGCAACCTCCCGGCGCGCCTACAGATGTAGCCTTGTGACGGTGGTAATACCCGACAATCAGGTGATGGGCATTGCAGAGGTTGTCGTAGGGTTTCCAGCTGTTGTGCACAGTGTCGTAGCCATGCCACTTAACAAGACATTCTTTTCTCTTGCCACGTCGCCAATGGCCGAAGATGTCCTCGATGATGTACTCTCTGTCTCTGTCCACTCGTATAGGAGGAGGGGGAGGCACATCCCTGTCAAAGAAGTTCTTGCAGGGTCCCGGTAGTGCTTGAGCCTACTGATGTGGAAAACCGGATGAACTTGTATAGTGTCAAGGAGTTTCAGTCACGCAACCACGGGGTTTTGCATGTGCTCAATTTCAAACGGTCCCAACCATTGGTGTTTGAGTTTCGAATCGTCAGCTCCGAGGAGTTTGATGTTTGCCAAACTCAGAAGGACTTTGTCGCCAACGGCAAACACGTCGTCGATGCGATGGCCGTCGGCTGCTCGCTTCATAACTGCTTGTGTCTTTGTGAGCTTTTGCCGTGTTTTGTCATTTATGGTGAAGAAGTCGTGGTGTTGGCTGTCAACCGCGAGAATGTTGCTCTGGCTGTGAAGTCCTGCTGGTGTGGCGGGAAAATTTCCTTACACCACTATGAACAAAAATTTACCCCTTGTGTTGGACGTCACCGAGTTATATGTGAGCTCAGCTGTCAGAAGTTTGGCTGCCCAATCCGTTCCGTATGGCTTGCATAATGTGCGGAGAAGTTATTCAAGCATCTGATTAGTCCGCTCCGTTTGGCAGTCGGTTTGAGGGTGGAACACAGTCGAAATCTTGATCTGACTGTCATAGCAAGTCATCACTTTGCGCCAAAAATGATTTGTGAATCGACTGTCTCTTTCACTTGTGATGGTTCCTGGTACACTGTGTAGCCATACAATGTTGTTTAGAAATAGCTGTGTTGTGCCTTCGGCAGTGACCTTAGTCGTTGTTGGGATGAAATGGAAAACTTTGGAGAACCTGTCGACAACAACAACGATTGCGTCATGTCCCTCAGGTGTAACCGGTAGTCTAGTGACAAAGTCCATGGACACGTCGGTCCAATGTTCCATCGGAGTGGGTAGCAGTTGCAAAATTTGGGTGGCCACATGCGACGGGAATTTTGTCACTGACACGTGTCACACAATTTGTAGAAGTTGGCCACGTCGGTTTGTATCTTTCCCCACCACTAGTACTTCGCCAGCTTCTTTTGCGTCTTTTCCTCTCCAAAATGTCCCCCTGGACCAGTGTCATGCCACTCCTTGCGCAGCATGTGGTGGCGTTTGTTGTTCAGATGTACGACCACCTGGCGAGTAAATCATTGTCACCAATAGGATGCATTGTGCCAGATTTTGGCTTTGTTGTATCCGCCATGTTGATCGTAGCCACGTGTGATTAAGTGCTTGAGATACGGATCTCATTCTATTTGAAGTGTCACTGCCTCAGTGATCAGGTCTGGTCTGCGGCTGAGGGCATCTGCTGGGTTGGTTCAGCCCGGCTGGTACTCAATTTCGTAGTTGAACCCGGGTTCTAGAAACTCCATCCATCGGGTGTGACGTCGACTAAGGTTTGGCTGTGTCTTCAAGTACCTCAGCGCATGATGGTCATTGCGTATGGCGCATCATCGGCATTCAAGATAGCACCGCCACATCTTCAATGTGTGTATGACCGCTAGCATATCCTTCTTGTGTAGGACGTAGTTGAGTTCCGTTTTGCACAACTTTTGTGAATTGTATGTGACCGGTTGTTCTCTACTGCCGTGATCTTGTAAGAGAACTGTGCCAATGGCTCATTTGGAGGCATCGGTAGCCATGATATAGTCAATCATTGGATTGACCGATCGTAAGGCTGGCACTAAGTTGAGAGCGTTCTGTAAAGCGGTGAATGCTTCTTGTTTGCTGACTCCCCACCGCCACTCGTTTTCTTTTTGAGTGAGGTCGGAGAGAGGCGCTGAAATTCCGGCATAGTCCCATACAAAATGCTTGTAGTTTTTGCAGACTCCGAGGAAGACTTGAACTTCTTGGACGTTGGTCGGTGTTGGTCAATCAACGACTTATGCCACTTTTTTATGATCCATGGTGATTCGTCCGCCGTTGATGACGTGATCCAAAAACTCGATCGAACAGTGACCAAAGTTGCACTTTGAGAGTTTTTCAAAGAATTTCTCTCTTTGTAGAACTTTGTGATCTTTTTAAAGATGTCTATTGTGCTCCTCAGGGGTGCGGCTGTACACTTGATTGTCGTCGAGGTTTACCACGACAAAACTGTCAAGGTACGGGTGGAAAATATTGTTCATTGTTGCCGTGAATGTCACCAAGGCACTCGTGATTTCAAACGGCATGACTATTAACTCAAAATTTTGTATGAAATTTGGAACATTGTCTTCTCGATGTCAGCGTTTGCCACGTGGATCTCGTATTAACCGTTGCGTAAGTCGATTTTTGTGAAGATTCGGGCTCTTGGAGTTGGGAAAAAAATCGTCGGCACGAGGGAGAGGGTAGCGGTTCTTAATGGTAGCGTGGTGAAATGCTTGTTAGTCCACGCACATCCGCATCTTGCCAGTTTTCTTTCTCACAAATAGTACTGGTACGGGGTATGGTGTCGTGCATGGGCGGCTGAACCCTTGACCAAGCATCTCGTCGAGTTGTCTTTTTGGCTCGGTTAGCTGATGGGCGCTCATCCGATAGGCTCCTCAAACGGTGGGTGAGCTGTCCGGTTACAGTTCGATGCGATGGTCGATGTTGCGCAGAGGTGGCAAGGTTTTGGGGAGTTTGTAGGGGAAGACATCCGCACACTCTAGGATGAGAGGTGCAAATTCTTTGGGAACTATCAAAACATTTGTCGGTGCCCATGAAGACGATGAAGCTTATGAGTCTGCTACTGCCACTTCCGCTTCCTCCATAGGCTTGAGGTGTACAAGCCATGCGCGAGCCCCTTGTTGCATGCAATGTTTGGCCACGTTGTACGGTATCAGATGCATATGTTTTTGCTTCCCAATAGCTGGGGTTTTCTCTACAACTTCTACCTCTGCTGCTGCCATTGTCGTCTTCTGCCCCACATACGGAAGTTGTTGCATGACGCCATTAAATTCAACGTAGACTTTGCCAATGTTCCAGTTGATCTACGGGTTGCGTTGGTACAAGAAATCACGAACAAGAATGATTTTGTAGTCACTCAGTGGACACCATCTATAGGCCATTACATCGTGCGAGTCTCCCACTTGCAATAGTAATGGCTGTTGGAATCTCGGTATCTACAATCTCGCATTGATGGTTTTTCCTTCAAATACCCCTCGTTTGGTTTGCAAACCTAGTTTATGAACCATGTCATTGCTTGTAAAACTTTTATAGGCCCCTCCATCCAACAGTGCTGGTACCAAGCTGCAACTCATGCAACCTCGGGGTTACACTTTGTGCAGTATCGCCGGTTGGTCACCCTTGTACCTCTCGTCAAACTTAATGACCCCAAAAACTCTCTGAGGTGTCGTGAGTTGTTTACATGGATGATTGTTCAGCGTAGATCGCTCTACTCGCACAAGCGTCGTACCGTTCACTCCTACCCCTTGACGTTTCCCGACTCATTTTTCTGTAACTTCCCTCTCTTTTTGGCCTGCTTCTTGTTTCGGCAGATCCGTGAAAATTACTTGAATTTTCCGCAGTTGTAGCAAGTGCACGACTTTTTTGGTTGACGGCGTCCACTTCTACCGGAGTCCAGGAGTCCCCAGATAGGCTTTTCTCCTTTCCACTGTAATTGTGGTTGGGATTCCTCCAGTCATAGGATTCTTGGATCCAAGCATTGTAGTCGGCATCATCGATCCCTTCTATTGCAGCAATCATCCGCGGTAAGTCATTCTAGATGCCAAAAATGACAAGTGCTCACCGGATTACCCATTTGAGGCCATTTTCTTAGTGAAAACAGAGTTTGTCGGGGTGATGTTTGCACCACTGATGATCTTGCAGAATCTCCGTGTGTATTATGCCACGCTAGACTGCTGACGGAGGCGCTGGAGCAAAAAATCTGTCACCGAGTGACAGATTTTTTGTTCAGTTTCCAAAGCGTGCGAGCATCGCGCACAAGAATTCACTCTAGTCGGTCGGTGGCGTCAGTGCACCTTGCCTTTGCGAGTTGATTTGCTCCAAAGATAGATCGCCTGCGATTGACAATGCAAGACAGACGCTGTCGGCCATCGATGAGGCCCCCTCGGACTCCTACAAATAGCCCACCGTCCTGCCGCACGGTGGGCTATTTGTGTAACGACAAAAATTCCCATTCGGAAGGTTTAGGGACTCATGTACGTCTGGTACGTAACACATCAAGTATACTTTAATGACAAGTGTCGAGTGTGTCGAGTACACATATACAATGCCAAGAATGAGATTGAGGCATTACTTGAGAGTGTGAAAACTCGTGCCGTGAGCGAAAGATTTGAGAAGCTCCACCGACAAGTTGGAGAACTCTGAGAATATCGGGACACATCTTCATAACAGTCGTGCATTGTCGAGAAGTCAACCAAATGATGCTGAAATGTCGATATGATTAATGAAACTTCTGATGACTGTCCTAGAACGTGGTCTAAGTTGTCAGAAACTTCTGGAGCAGAACACCGGAGGTCGAGGCAGTTGGGCAGAAATGCCCCTGGCTGAACGGCGTAAAAGTTATGAAGTTGTAAGGCAGGGGGCCATGAATGTAAGAACAGAAATGCCCACTCGCGAGTTTCAGGAACTCCTTTATGCCAAGGACATAACACTTCCTCCCCTTTTAGCCGCAACGTCTCAGCGCGCTAGCAGACGTAAGCAACTGTCAATTAGATGGTCAACGTCTTAGAGGTTGTCGTAGGGCTCCCAACTATTGTGCGCGGCGTAGTAGCTGTGCCACTTGGCCAAATACTTGGTCGTTTCACCACAGCGTTAATGTCCGTTGATATCTTCAATCACGTACTCTGCATCTCCGTCCACTTGTACAAATGGTGGAGGTGCGACATCTCTACCGGGGAAGTTTTGGCTAGGTCCTAATAGTGCTTTAGCTTGCTAGTGTGGATGATAGGGTGGATCGCCATGCTGTGAGGGTGACGAAGTCGAGCGACAACTGGGATTTACATTTTCTCAATCTCAAACGGTCCCAATGAGCAGGGTTTGAGCTTCACAAAACACTATCTTTGGATTTTGAGAGTCATAGAGTTGAGGAGGATGTGATCGGCTGCACTGAATATGTCATCGCTGTGATGTCGGTCGGCTGCCCGCTTCATTGCTGCTTGTATCTTTGCAAGAGTTTGTTCCGTTTCCACCCACATGCTTGTGAATTCCTGTTGGTATTATACCTTTTGTAGTGGAATTGGCAGAGTTGTATGCGAGTTCGGCGGTGGGAATTTTTATTGCCCAATCGGTATTGTGTGTCTTGCATAAAGTTTGGAGAAGTTTCTCGAGCGTCCGGTTGGTTTTCGGTTTTTCCATCATTCCAAGGATGGAACGCCGTTGATTGCTTGATCTGAATAGAGTATTGTGTCATGAGTTCACGCAAGAAAAAAACTAGTGAAGCAGACATCTCTATCGCTAATGATGGTACGTGGCAGTTTGTGCAGCTGCACAATCTGGTTTAGAAACAGCCGCGCTGTTCCTTCTATGCTGTCGGTGGCCGTCGTCAAGATGAACTGTGAAATTGCAGATAATCTGTCCACCATGATGAGGATGGCGTCATACCCCTCGAGAGTGGTGGGCAGTCCCGTCACGAAGTACATGCTGATGTCGGCACACGGTTCCATCAAAACGGGTAGTGGCTTTTCTAGCGATCACCCATGTGGGGTCTTTTTTTTTCCATGAAAACCCGAAAGAAAATGAGTTCGTTCAAAACTAATTGTGTAGGATCGGTGCTTAATTTCTTATGGTGAAGAAACTTCCATTTGTTGCATTCCAAATGCAGGTTCCATCGTAGGGAGCAACTTGTTCCTTCGAAACGACACCTCATGGTCTGCTGGGAAAATGATCGATTTCCCTTTTTCAGTTTTCCACTTAGAGGGAAATGGATTTCTGGAATATTTCAAAAAATCAGAAACATTCTAGAGCTCAATCAGAGCTTCTTACCACGGCACAATGGCAAACCCATGATTGACACGATCAATTCCGGGCTCGAGGAAATCGTCCTTTCCTCTGGTGCTAGTTGCACCAAGAGATTTTTTTAAACAATTTTGAAGCTCAGTCTAAGCTTCAAACTGGTCTTTACCGTGTCCAAAACGGATACCAAATGGAGGACTTGCCCTCCAGTTTTTGTGGAACCAACAGGCTTAAAAAACAGAGAGCATCTTGGGGATGGAAAGAAGAACTTCCGTTCGGGGATCGAATCCCCGAACCCCAGTGTCCAGTGTAACCAATCACTAACTGCACTACTTGCACACGTTGTTTATTGGCGCCAGTGTTGTTCGGAACTTGTGTGTGCTACCCTCGAGGGCCATCCCGCCACCAGAGAGGGAAGGAGGGAGGAAACTTCCTTCCCTCCTTCCTTCTTGGGCCGTGGGCCCATGTGAGGGGGAGAAGAGGGAGGGACGCACCCTCTCCTTCCCCATTGGGCTGTCGGCTCTTGTGAGAGAGGGAGGAGAGGGAGGATCACCTCCTCTTCTCCTCCTTGGGCTATCGGCCCTCGGGGGGGAGGGGAGGGGGGGAGAGAAAAAGGGAGGAACAACTCCCCACTTCCCGATTGGCCGTTGGCCGGGTGAGTAGAGGGGAAAGGAGGAGACACCCTCTCTTCTCCCCCATGGGCCTTCGGCCCATGTTTGTTTGGGGGGGGAGGGGGGGTCGCCCCTTTCCTCCCTCTTGGGCCATTGACCCGCATGAAGGGGTGGACGAGGGAAACGCCCCTGCTCTTCCCCCATGGGCCGTCGGACAATGTGAGAGCGGAGGGGGAGGGGAAGACCTCCCCTCTTCTCCCGTTTGGGCCGTCAGCCCATCTGGAAAAGGGGGGTTGAGGACTAACACCCACTCTCCTCCCCCATGGCCCGTCGGTCCATGTGAGAGTGGGAGGGGAGGAGGAGACGTCCCGCCTCCTCCCCTTGGGCCATTGGTCCACCTCGAAGGGGGGAGGGGGAGATAAGGCGAACACCCCCTCTCCTCCCCCATGGGCTGTCGGCCTATGTGAGAGCGGGGAGGAGGGAAATCCGCTCCTCTCTCCCTTCATTGGGTCGGCCTTGAAGGTGGGGGGGGGGGGGGGGGGGG
>SZWC01002710.1:84304-119027 GCA_023375785.1 Penium margaritaceum
CTGGGCAGGCAGCCTCTGCTTCGATTTGTCGTTTTCCGTTCGACGGCGGGAAGTTCGCACAACCACAACCCATGCATAAGAACCGCCATCGTTGCGCCGTAGCCGACGTCTGCGCATCCCCCGGAATAGTACATTTTTGTCGCCAATGAATGCTCGCCGAATGGTTTAGGCCACCGGCAACGACATATTGTCCACGGTGGATGTTGCCGACGCCGTGCGCACGTCAACCTTGTCGACGGCATGTGCCGACGTCCACCCACGCGCACGCGAACAGGTTCACCAAGTGAACTGCTTTTTCTACCGGTTCGCACGATGAACCGGTACTTCGCCGTCGGTTGAAGGTGCTTCCCCAATATGAAGTTGTGCTCTTTTTACTCCTATCGAACTTTGACGAACACGTTCCTAGGACATGGAGAACGACGCCCGTCCTAATGGCCTCACACATCAGGGATGGGGTACTCCCGTGGAGGATCCTGTGGCCGTACACCAGGCATGGGTGGCATTGAAGGAGGCGTGGGACCGCTATGTTGCACGCAACGCAAGGTTGGGCTACATTGTACCACCATGGGTCGAGACTCCTGTTTCTCCGTACCATATGGCCTGGGTTTTGGGAGTGTCCATGCCAAGTAGCAGGCCGCTCAACTGTCCCGACCCATGGGAGCCGTGGATATGGTCGGAGCCACCGAGTCCGTCATGAGGAATCCATGGTAATGCCGTCGACAACTTTGGGCATGTGAGATTTAATGTAGTGACAGTACTGGGTTTATGAGTATTATTCCAGGGACATGATTGGGCAGCCCAGCTTTTTTCCATCCAGAACAATGGGTACGCCTTCAGTATTTCACGTCCATAATGGGCATCCGAGGTTTATTGCAGAGACATGTTTGGGTACATGAGACATTATGAGCATGTGGTTTTGGTGTCGTGCTCATTTCAGGGCATACAGTTCATATTTCATGGGCATGTGGTGTTAGTGTCCTGCACATTTCAGGGCATCGAGTTCATATTTCAATGTCAACCTAGGGCATTGCAGAAATAATTGATGATGAAAATTTGGGCACGGAAGTCTTACTAGTGTTCATTTCATGGGCATGTCGTGTTACTCTACTGTTTGTGTCCTGCACATTTGAGGGCATATAGATCATATTTTCATGTCAGACAAGGGCATTTCAGTATTATTTCATGATAAACATTGGGCATGAAAGTCTTAATCATGTACCAATTATGGGCATGGAAGTAATGATCTGGGTACAATATGGGCATTGTTGCATTATTTCTGAGACAAATGTGGGTATGCAGATTCTAATTCAGGATGAATTACCCAGTCCACTCTGGATCTAACCACTTTGGATCCAATACACTGCACAGCCAAAGCCAGTGGCACAGGTCGCATCCGCAACCCTGACGACCATCACATCCTAGTGCATCAAAAACTACGTCCTCTTCGGCATCAATGTAGCCGATGTTGTCGTCTCCAGACACGTAGAAGACATCTTCCCCATGACTCTCCTCTGCCTCTGGTACAGTAGTGTAGGCATCCGATTAACATGTGTCGTTGTGTGTAGGTGTACAATGGCACATGCCTACGAATCTTGTTCTTGTTGACGGCCACAAGTAGGAGAGCAGTTTCTGACACACCAATGTTGTACCAACTCCCATGAGGAACATGATAGTCAAGTCATCTTGGTGACAAGAACTCATGTTGTTCATTCCATCCAACTAAAGGCTGAAAGAGAATGAACTGAAGATGTGAACATCCTATACGTACTCTTCGTTCCTCTTAGTGGTGGATCCACATTTAGTCAATGTTATCAGACCACTCTTCATTACAATTTGAATGCAACTACAATTGTGGATTACAACACTTGCATACTGGGACAAGGCACAAATCATACTTGTCACCTATGATCCTCAGTTATGTAAAGTAACGAGTATTACATCCTTTGGGGTTTGTACATGGGGTGGGAGGAGTAGCCGAGATATGGCAATGGTCACTCAAATCCTTTGTAAAATGCTGTTACTCAAAACTACAAATCCACGTACACCACAAGTGAAGTCTACTGTAATGCATGAGTGCAATCATGCGCCACATGTAATGTGGCATGCACCTCCCCTACTACAAGTGCTCGTTGTAGATCTCTGCAAGGCGAACACAGGCAATGAACACATAGTTAAAATTCATGAACACAACCTGGTAAGTCCTGAAATGAGATAGGGGCTGAATGAAAGAGCTGACTCACCAAATGGCAAAGGACCGGTTGACGCTGTCCACTTCAGCATGGAAGGCCATCCAGGCCTCCTCTCGGTCCTCGGCATCATGGTGGTCGACGCCTTCCTCGTCACTGGACACAGAGACAGGGTCGACGACCTCCTGCCCCCCCTCCCCCCCCTCCTCCTCCTCCTCTTCTCCCTCCCCTCCATCTTCGTCCTCCCCCTCCTCGTCGGAGTGACCCCCTTCCTCCTCCTCCTCCTCCTCCTCCTCCTCATCCTCAGACTCTGCATCCTCTGCGGCAGGTGGTGCATCATCGGCCTCATCCCCTGATTATCCCATAGCATCCACGTTGCTCCTGCACGAGGCACGCATGCGTCTCTCTGCGTCAAGCTCGGAGACGCGTGCGGCTGCCATCGCCTCTAGCGTTGGGGCCTCCACGTTCGGGCATGCCCGCCGGACATGTCCCTGCTTCCCACAGCGTGCACAGATGCGGCGGTTCTTCAACTTCGTGTACCTGTCCAAGCGCACCGTGGCTGGCCGCCCACGCCCGCGACTTGGTCCCGGCTGATTCCACTTGGGCTCTACGGGCTAGACCTGGCGCACCTTTGGCAGTGGGAAGGGTGCGTTGTACGTGCACTTGTAGCTCAGGTTGAGGTAGCCGAGATCGACTTAGGCGACCGGGTTCATTGCGTTCTCCAGCAGTAGGCTGCACGCGTGCGGACACGGCACTCCGTACTCCTGCCAACGCCCACATGTACAGGACTTCGTCGTGATGTTCACGTCGTGTGGAGTGCCGTTGGGCCGAGTGGCTGTGCCAGTGTGCCACGGTCCCCTCTCGTCGCCGTCCAAGTCCAGGGCGTACTCCCTGCTGCGGTCGCAGTTATTCTTCAGCTTTAGGTAGAACGCGGGCGCGACGTTGCCCGGGGCATCGTGTGCCAACATGCGGTGAATGTGCCACAAACGCTACACGAACAGATGCAGGTTCACGAAGCAAAAAAATGGGTACATCTTGCGCACCTCCACCAGCTTGCCATTCAACGACTCCATGGCGTTGCTGGTGGTGTGCCCACCGTGAGAAACAGGATAGTACAGCCGACTCCAGCGCTCCTTCGGGATTCCGGGCTCTCCATTCCCGCCCAGCAGGTAATCCACCGCCCTAGGTGCTGTGCGCCGCATCTCTGCTAGAGCTGCGTCCCAGTCCGCCTCCGTCGTCACGTGTGCCAGGTTCCAAAATAGTGCGCCAGACCTGCCCTGGAACTTGGAATGCACATTGCGCATCAGGTGCCACGCGCAGTACGTGTGAGTCGCCCCGGGCAGCTTGGCCTCGACTGCGTTGGCCAGCCCCTTCTCCCGGTCAGAAATGACCACGGTCCCCTGAGCTGCTGCGTTCGGGTACGCTGCTGCCACCAACTCGCAGAACCAAGTCCAATTGCACTCATCTTCTCTGGACACCAGGGAGTATGCAGCGGGCACCGCGTTGTCATTAGCGTAAAAAATTGCATGATGAGCAGTACCTGTTTGTGCCCGTTTTTCAGGTGTGTCCCATCCATGACAAGGACCCTCCTCGTGTACTCAAACCCCCGCCTGCAGGCACCTGGTGCAATGAACACACGGTCAAATGCACCGGTGTCACGATGTTTCTCCGCCTTGGCGATGGCTTGCGGGTCAACCCTCAGCATCTGCACAATGAATCATGCTCGACAGGATCAGTGACCGAACAATGTCATAGCCGTAGTCGCAAATGGTTGACAACAGGTAAGTTAAAATGGGATGTCTTACGTCGTCCACGTACCCTGGGAACATGCTCCAGGACTCGCTCTCCTTGCCGTACATTTTCTCTAGACATAGCTTCTTTGCGCGGTAGAGGGTGGTATATGGCACCTTCGTCTTGGCCGCTTCTGTAACAACCGCCAACAGCGCCTTAGGCTTCACCAACGGGTCCCGGGCGATGGTGCTCTCAATCTGTCGTGCCACCCACCTCATGGTGCGCACGGGGTTACCCCAACCGAGGCCGGGGTCACAAAGATGGCCATCGACGAAGGAGGTGATGTTCACTGCACCGGACTTCTTGCTGTACCCGGCACAAACGATCCACGGACAGCCTTTAGTGGCAAACTGCTTGCACTGGGCCACAAACCGAGTAGGATCGCTTTTCAGCCACCTCAAGGCCATGGGGTTGTGTACCGCATACTCTTCGACTGCCGCTTTGCACGCGGCCATGTTCTCGAACGTTGAGCCACCCGGGAAGTCCACCGCAGCCTTCCGCTTCTTCAGGCGAGCACGTGGACTGGGGTCAGAGATGCAGGCGGGGACAGCTTTCGCCTTGGCGTCGGCTGCCTTTGCCTCATCGTCAGAACCGACGGTCCCGCCCTTCGTAGAGTGCACACGGCCGCCTACACAGGACATCCTGAGGGGTCCGTTGGCTTCACGGCGCGGGGCCCCGTCGACTGTAGCTGCCGGTGCGTCGTCGTTCTCGGCACTTGGTGTCTGCTGCGTCAAGCACGGATCATCTGTGCCGTAGTCGTCGCTGTCGTCCGGCGGGAACCAGGATGAAGTGACAGGTACGACACCACTGTGGTGCGTCGTGCCCGCCATCGGGACACTCCATGGGAATTTTTTTAATGAAAACGAGCTTATTATACATTGGATATCCACGTTCGTCCCGCATGCGCTCTCTACGAGGTTGCCGTGGGCACGACCAACATCAAGAACGCTTCGATGCAACACAATGCAATGCACGGCCAGACCACCCCCCCTCCCCCAACCGCAACTGTTCTCGAACGTCGGAAAACATTTTCCTGTACTGCGTAGGACAGACGCTGTGGTAGGCACATGGTGACCGTGCATGATGGGAGATACATGGCGACTCGGGAACCCGGCAGAGTGTGAATCGAGACAGGCTGTCAACATCACATGCGAGTGCGCACGAACACACGGGCGTGTTAGGTACGTACGTTTGTACAAAATGTTAACCTTCGTCGAACCTTGAAAAAACAGACATGACGTGACACAATTGACACGATGGTGTGCAGCGCCTATGTACGAGGCCAAGTGTTACATTATGTTATGTAAGACCCTCGTGAACAAGGCGTCGGAGCCCTAACGAACCACGCGGTATTCTTCCATGTTTGAAGAACGACCGGCGACGACATCTCTTGTATCATGGTCGTTGAAATCAATGTCAAAAACGTTAAAACCATGAAACATATATCACGCGTGCCCATACCTCACACTAACCGGGGTCACAGATGTCATGTCGATTTCAGCTATGGGCATCGCAGTCATTTCGATTCCAACTATGGACACCGCATGCGAGTCGGAATCGACTTTGGGCATCGCATACGGTTCGCTTTCGACATTGGGCATCGCGGATCTATCGACCGCGACGATGGGCATATAACAACTCCGTCCTATATGTATACATATATATATATATATGCACACCCACATATACATATGTATACACACACACACATGCACACACGCACACACACACACACACACACACACACACACACACACACACACACACACACACACACGCACACACACACACACACACACACACACACAAGTGTCTAGTTACGAATGAGGCATGATCGGGATCGTTGGGTCGGTTGTCGAGCGACGTGTGCGGAGTTGCGTCGTGATTGATCCGATTCAAGAATGTCCACCAAAAAGTCGGGGGTCTTGGAGAATCGACGCTGAAGATGCGATATGCATCTTTGTAAATCCATATTCTTCTCGTTGTGTCGAGAGGTCGAGAAGGTCATGATACTTTTGCTTTAGGTTCGCGAGGGTTGTCGAAGCTGTCGGAAGGTTCAGGAATATCCATTGAGGGCGGGGCAGTTAGCCAGTTTACCCTCGACCGTCGGAGTGAACATCGCGGTTCTTGCGACATGATGGGCTGTCTGTGCAATAACAGAAGTGCCCACTCACAAAGATTAGTGACTCGTGTACGTCTGGTGCGTAACAACCTTCTCACAATGCGACTCCGCACACGTCGCTAGACAAAAGACCTAACGACCCCAACTATTCCTCATTCGTAACTTGACACTTGTGTGTATATGTTCGATCGTTTCGACACTTGTCATCGAAGTACACTTACCGCTAATTATGAATTGCTTAAGTGTCCCAAATTCTGAATCATGTTCTGCCTCGCAACTTATACTTGTTCACCATCTACGCTTTGTTCCGCATAACACTTGGTATCAGAGCGCAGCGGTGCTAGAGAGGCATCTGACATCCGGAGGACTACCTCGCACAAGTCACCAGCGCATATCCCATGTCAAGACATCGCAGACTTCGCGACTACGATGTGAGGTGAGCGAGCGCAGCCGACGACTTGCAGTGGGTCTTCGGCGACAACCTCGCGATGGAGGATCAGAGCGTGCCGATGCACGCAAACCCTGAAGTGAAAGCGAATGCTGGCGTGGCAGGCTACGCGGCAGCTGGATCAACCCCTACGGCTTCGACGACCAATCCGGTTGCGGACCCAATGGCGACGAACCAACTGCCCCTCTCGACAACCTCGACGACGGCTGCAGGGACGACAGGTGGCACTGGACGACAGGCGCAGATCAACGAGGAACTGGCAAACCAGATCTCCGTACTCGAGGGGATCAACAATTAACTGCTTCAACGTCGCGATGGAGGCTCTTCGCAACGCAAGCACACGTGAAGCAGTGCTCGTCGAGAGAAATTCCCAACTCTCGAGCGAGCCCAAAACTCGTCCGGCTCCACCTGAACCGTTTGATGTTGCAAACTCCAAAGGACGAATGCTTTAGATGTGGCCAACGAGTTTGGACGTGGAATTCACCGCTGCTGGGATCAAGGGAGATCAAAAGAAAATTGACATCGCAGCCGTGCTTTTGCATGGCACGGCATTAAGTTGGTGGTCTAATCTAAAGACCATCCAACCGCAGCAAGAGACCGGTGGAGCATCATCAATGGCCAACGGCGCTCTTCTCATATCGCCGGCCATAGGCGTTCTACCATTGGAGCTGATCAACCTACAGTGGCAAGACGTGTTGACACCACCAACCGTTTGGAATGAATTCTCACATGTGATGCTTGTACGCTTCGGACGACTGAACGAGAAATCCGACTCACGGTACAAGCTCCAGTGTCTTTGTGAGCACTGTAGCGTGGCAGTGTACACGTTGAGATTCCGCAAGATCATCACAAGACCAGACATCGCCCATGATGAACTCTATTTTCACTAAAACAAGGGCCTCAAGCGAGATATCCGGCGAGCAATCATTATCTTTGGCATCCAATATGACTTACCACGGTTGATCGCAACAGTAGAAAGGATCAACGACGCTGACTACAACACTTGGATCCAGGAATCCTACGGTTGGCGACCTCCTTACCACAGTTATCGTGGAAATGGAAAGAACAAATTGGTGGACTCATCAACTCCGATGGAAGTGGACGCCGTCAACTATAGAGATACGCGAACTTGGTACAATTGCTCCCAACCGCCGGAGCAAGCAACATGCTAAAAAGGGGGAGAATTTGTAGAAAAATGAGTCAAGAAACGGCAAAGGGCAGGAGTAAAAGGTGCAACTTTTGTCCGTGAGGAGCAATCTGCACCAAACGATCACCCATCTAAACGGCCTACATCTCCGCAAAGGGTTCGTGAGATCCCAAAGCTTGACGAGGGATAGGAGGATGACCAACTGGCGATACTGTTAAAAGGTCAGCCTCGAGGATGCAAAAGTCACAGAACGGTACAAGCACTGTTGGATGTAAGAGCTTCACATAGCTTCGTAAGCAACGACATGGTTCGTAAACTGGGTTTACCAACCAAACCAGGGGTGTTTGAAGGAAAAACCGTCAATGGGAGACTACAGGTATAGAAACTCCAAGAATCCACTACGACTACAAGTGGGAGATCTACGGGATGTAACGGTCTGGAGGTCTTGTCCAATTAGTGATAAAAAAATCATCCGTAGACCATATTTCCTGTACCGGCACAATCCACAAGTTGACTGGAACAGCGGGAATGTCTACGTGAAGATCGATGGCGCCAAACAGCTTTTGCGCGCGGGATGGAATCCGACAACAGAAGCAGCAGAGGTGGAAGCAACTGAGGAAACCGCAAAAGCCAAAAAGTGACAACCTGTGTACCCGATACTGCTCAATGAGGCCAAGCGCTGCATGCGATGAGGAGCTCGCGCGTGGCTCATACATCTCGAGACAATGGGAGAAGCGGAAGTGGTTGGAGCTGACTCATCATTGGCCTCATCAGCCTCATCGACATCGAAAAAGTACGCGATGCTACTTGAAGAGTTCACACCACTCATTCAAGAGTTTGCAAACGTCGTTCTAGATGAACTCCCGAGAATCTCACCTCCTCATAGGGACATCGACCATCGCATCAAACTAAAACGGGACATAAGACCCATAGTTTGAGGGGCCTATCGGATGAGTGATCACTAGCTGACCGAGCTAAGAAAGCAACTTGACAAGATGCTCGGTCAGGGGTTTATTTGCAAATCCACGTCACCATACGCCGCACCAGTACTGTTTGTCAAAAAGATAATTGGTGAGATGCGGATGTGCGTGGACTATCGGGCGTTGAACGATGCTACCATCAAGAACCGCTACCCCCTTCCTTGAGCTGATAAACTTTTTGATCGACCTCGAGGGGCTCCAATTTTCAGCAAAATCGACTTACGCAGCAGACATCAATAGATACGCGAGGCAGATGTCGACATCAAGAGAACGGTGTTCTGAACAAGCTACAGGCATTTGGAGTTCATAGTGATGCCGTTTGGACTAAAAACTGCCCTAGTGACGTTTATGGAGGCAATGAACAACATTATCCGACCATGCCTCAACATTTTGTTGTGGTGTACCTCGACGACATTCTGGTGTATAGCCGCACCCCAAAGGAGCACGATGAACATCTTCAAAAAGTCCTCGAAGTTTTATAAAGAGAGTTTTTTTTGGAAAACTCTCGAAATGCGACTTCGGTCGTCGTTCGATCGAGTTTTTGGGTCACGTCATCAACGGTGGACGGGTCACCATGGATAAAAAAAAAAGTCGCAGCTGTTGCTGATAGGCCAACGCCGACCTACGTTCAAGAAATTCAAGTTTCCTTGGGCTTTTACCAGTACTACCAGCGATTTGTACGGCACTACGCTGGAGTGTCAACGCCTCTTTCTGACCTCACTCAAAAAGAAAACGAGTGGCGGTGGGGAGACAACAAACAAGAAGCGTTCACCGCTTTGCGAAGCGCTCCGACCGCGGTGCCAAGCCTCTCATTAGCCGATCCAACGGTCGACTATGTCATTGCCAAGGATGTATCATATCGAGCCATTGGCGCGGTCCTTCTGCAAGTCCATGGCATTGACAAACAACCGGTCGCCTACATGTCTCAAAAACTGCGAGGATTGGAACTCAACTATGCAGTGCATGAAAAAGAGATGTTGGCGGTCGTGCATGCATTCAAGACGTGGTGATGCTACCAGGAGTGTCGCCGATGTATCATGCGCACAGACCACCACGTGCTAAAATATTTGAAGACGCAGCCAAATCATAGTCTTCGTCAAACCCAATGAATGGAGTTCCTTGAATCCAGGTTTGACTACGATATCGAGTACCGGCCAATCAAAATCAATCTGAAAGACGCACGCAGCCGTCCACCAGATTTCATGGCTGAGGTGGCAACGAGACCTGTACCTCAAGCGAGTGTTCAGGCGAGGCCACGACCTGCACGGTGGGTATGAAAAGGAAAACTCCTGGTACAACATACCCTACTGGCAACAACGCTTCACTCGCCAGGTAGTTGCCCCCCAAACGACGTACTTCGCCACATGCTACTCGAAGAGTGCCACGACACAGGACCAGGTGGACACTTTGGAGAGGACAAGATGGTGAAGAAGCGAGCAAAAAACTATGGGTGGGACAAGATGCAATCCGACGTGGCCAACTTCTGCAAAACCTGCGACACATGTACGGCTACACAGCACACTGAGAACCATCACGAGCGACAGAGAAGGTCGGTTCACCAGCCGTTTTTGGCACAAACTGATGAGTCCCTAAGACAGAAGAATTTAACTTTCAACGGCGTTTAATCCTTAAACCGACAGTCAAACCGAGCGGACCAATCAGTTGCTCGAACAACTTCTTCCAACACTATGCAAACATCACGTGACGGATTGGGCACAAAAACTCCCAACCACCAAAATCACATACAATTCGGCAGTTTCCACTGTAACGTGTAAAAATCCACCTGAAGTGGTGTATGGCAAACTTTCCGCCACACCAGCTAGACTACAAAGTCACAACAACAATCCCACAATTGACGTTCAACGCCGAGACTTCACCACCATCTGGGAGGAAACACGACAGACACCTGTGAAGACATAAGCAGCGATGAAGGGAGCACCTAACCGACATCGCAGCAACGACATATTCATAGATGGCGACTGAGTCCTTCTCAGATTTGCAAACATCAAACTCCACGGAGCCGACTGTTCAAAGCTCAAACCTCGATTGTTGGGACCGCTTGAGATCGAGCGCATGTAACCCCCTATGATTGTGCGACTCAAACTCCCTGACACTTTACAAGGTCATTTGGTGTTCCATGTCAGTAGACTCAAGCACTACCAAGACTCCAGAGAGAACTTCCCTGGCAAGGATGTCCCTCCCCCGCCTCCCCTTCCAGTGGACAAAGACACAAAGTTGGTCATCGAGGACATCCTCGGCCATCAACGACAAGGCAAGATGGTAAAAAATCTCATCAAGTGGCACGGCTACGACACTGCGCATAACAGCTGGGAACCCTATGACAGCCTCTATGATGTTGGTCATCTTATCGGCGGTTATTCCCGTCGTCTCTAGGCCACATCTGTACGCGCGTCAAAACATTCCAGCTAAAAGGGGAGGAAGAGTTACGCACTAGACATACACAAGTCCCTAATCTTTCCAAATGGACATTTCTGTTATTACATAGACAACCAATCACGTTGCAAAGACCACAATATTCCCTCCAATGGTCGAGGGAAAACTAGCCAACTGCCCGGCCTCAGTGAACTTTCCCGAACCTTCTGACAACTTTGACCACTCTCGCAAACCTACGACAGAAACATCATGACCTTTTGGTCGACTTCTTGACGCATCAAGACAAATATGGATTTATAAAGATGCATCTCGCATCCCCACCGTCAATTCTCGAAGACCTGCGACTTCTTGGCGGACCTTCTCAAATCCGACCACTCACAACGCAACTCCGCACGCGTTGCCCGACAGACAACCCAACAACCCCGACTATGCCTCATTCGTAACTGGAGACTTGTATGTACATGTTCGATCATTTTGACACTTGTCATCAAAGTATACTTACCGCTAATTACAAATTGTTCAAGTGTCCCAAATTCTAAATCGTATTCTGCCTCGCAACTTCTACTATTTCACCATCTACGCTTCGTTTGGCATAACATTCCACACCAGAGAAGTAAAAAAAACGTTAACGCCTTTAAGAATCTAAAAGATGATGTACACAAACCAATAATCCAATTTTATTGGATTATTCTTGAAATATAAGGTGAACCTTATTCTGAAAGGAAAATGAATCATTATCGAGCAACAAATTAATGGTTAATGTAGAGGACCAAGATATTTCCTCACTTTACTCCACTTTCAAAATATGTTTTGTGTTCAATATTGTTTAAAAAACTCCTCGTATTCATTTCGACTCACAAACGATTATCTTCACCCCATTATCTATGCACTATTTACATCAAACATGCAATCCTGAGATCATTTTGAGCCCCCAAATTTCCCAACCCCTGTATAGGGAGAGATAGAAACTTTGCAAATATCTAAAGATGGAACAGTAATACGTTAAACTCACAAAATACCTCGTCATCATCCTCTTAATTTCCCGTTCATGCAACTTGGCATTTTGGCCAAATGTTCCACAACCAATATTTCACCTTTTTCTTAGGTGGAGTACCCACATGGAAAGTACGTACATGAGAAATCATGGGTGTTGTGAGTGGTGTGAACACACCACATATAGTACATTATGGCCTCAATGAGTCTCCTCTGTGCTGGAACATCGAGATCAGCCGTACCCTTCTGAAGGACGGATTTATCTGCATTACTACAGACCCAACACTCTTCATCACTCCTCCTGGGACTCCCTTCACTGTGATCCTCATCTATGTGGACGACCTACTTATTGCGTCTCCCAACGTTGCCGCTGTTGAGTGGGTGAAGGAGTTGCTGAAGGCGACCTACAAGATGAAGGATCTCGGGACGTTTCAAGTGTTTCTTGGTATGGAGATTGAGCACGATTTCGTGCATGGTGTCATGTGGGTAAATAAGGCAGCATACGTCTAGATGCTAGCCGACCGCTTTGCGGATCTCCTCACAACTTCTCCCAGTGCCTCCATCCCAATGATCTCAGATGGGTAGGCGAAGTTAAAGACCACAAACACCAGCACCTTAGGTGTAGTGGTGGACATCACGGTGTTCCTTCGCGTCATCAGGTCACTCATGTTTCTCGCCACCACCACACACGCCGACATTGCCTTTGCCGTGAATGTCCGCGTCCAGTTCTCAGAGGAGCCACACTAGGTGCACCTTGATACAACCTTCCGTGTGTTGCGGTATGTGGTCTCCACCCCACACCAAGGCCTCACATTCCATTGTCAGCTGTCCGCGGTTGCGTGGGCTACAATGAGAGTGACTGGGCATGGAGCCCAGATGGGAAGAGCCGCACTGGTTGGATCTTTCTCATCAGAGGCACGGCAGTGTCATGGTGTAGCGGAAAACAAGGGTGTGTCACCTGCAGCACAAAAGAGGCAGAGTACATGACCTTGGACACCGGTGCATGTGAGAGTGTGTAGCTTTATTTCTTGTTGGGTGAGATGTGTCCGCCTGTGTTGTCCATCACCTTGCATTGTGACAATGAGAGTGCCGTTGCGATTGCTGACGATGATGGTGTCTATCATGCACGCATGAAGCAAATCAATGTTGAGTGTCACTACGTACATTCCTTGTTGCATGAGGGCAGCGTTCATATTGTGTGGTCGAGAGTGTGAAGCAGTTGGCTGACTTTCTCACCATGGTGCTGAAGCACAGCTCGTTCAAGAAGGTTATGAGTATGGTTGGATTACTACCCTGAATGCATGTGGTGTGACTTTTTTGCTTGTATGAGTTTTTGTCACTCATCCTCGTTGCACATGTGGTCCGTCTCCTTTCGCTCTTGTACTCCGTGTTGGGTCGGGGAGCATGGGGGAGCATTTATTCTGCATGTTCATGTACACTGGCGCCTTTGGATCATGGGGGAGTGTTGTTGTTTTGTCCGTGCAATGCCTCACTGACTCATGCTTTGGCTGGTGTAGATGCTCGTACAGACGACTGACTGGATGGACGCTGATGCCGAGGCAACACTGTTTGGTGGAGTGGACGTGTCATCGTGAAGCTGAGCACGTGGTTCTCCTCCTCCTTACATTTTTGACACATTACCCTCACGCGGCCAGCTCCATATGCAGCAACCCTTGGCTGTTACGCCATGAGTAGATAACTCTCAGGAGCACTGCCGTTGATGCCGGGGTTCGGGTAGCTATAACTCCACGTAACTGTTTTTCTTGCTAATTTTGGTTGCAGGACTCCGTTTGCAGCGTGGTTATTTTGGTATGGTCGTGTTTTTAGGAAAAACGGACAACACCCGGGTTTTGGGCCATCGGATGTCTGGCAGGGCTCACCTAGGAAATCCTGCCGTACATGATAATGCTAGGATTTTTCTGGTTGGCTGTTTTTCTAAGTAAGAAGCCTCTCAGAGCTGAGGTGAGGCTAGAACTGAGAGGGGTCTCAGTTAGTTGCTCATTTTTCATTCCTAATCAGTCATCGCTTCTTTCAGCTGCAGTTCTGGCGCCTTCTCTGGCACGTGCACTTCTGAGTAACAAACCAGACCTCTCATACTTAAGACTCTAGTGCAACAGACCAAGGGGGCAGCAGAACCACAGTCGCTTAGCTTTAGTGACAGCGGCCAGCAACGAGCGTGGGTTCCCTCACGCTCCATGAATAATTTTGCTGCCTCAATGTGTGCACTAGATAGCTCCCTTTTCAGGATTTCTTGTGGATTGTGAGTATTGAGTCGATTTTGTACAAAAAATGGCCGAGAGAAAATTGGGAAGCCCAAACAATGGGCAAAGCACTTTTTTGTGAAGGCTTCCTAGCATAGAACACCTAGCAAGAAAGGAAGTATATAGCGCACACACGACGCCATTGATGAGGCAAACTAAAATGCTTAGAGGCTCAAGAGAGAAGCAATGAGTTACGAGGAGGAAGTCAAAAGACAGTGAGGTGCAAGCAGCCGGTTGAGCAGGCCACCCACAGGAGACATTCGACGTGGGGCCCGAACGCCACCCCAAGATTGAACCAGACCGATTGATAGCATGCCGCCGGCAGTTTCTCACACTTTGGAATAACCAAAAGTGTGGTCCCGTAGGATCACCAACGCAATGCAACATTTCAACAATCCTACACAGTTTTTTTGGACTAAAAATTGCCACATTGATCACGAGCATATGTGGATGCATGTCTCCCTGATATGTGATGCTCCAATGTTTGCTAAGAAGATGCTGAGTACATTATGCTATACACAGTAATTCTGCTCTCAAGCGGACTGATCATGATGCTGCAGGCGTCAATCTTGCACTTGGCTAAGACGCCAATAGTACATGTGTTGTGATGTGAGTCGTCCCCATCTGTTTGTACAGCTAACTGTGACCTCTCGACCGTGTCCATGCTCGTGCAGATTCATGATGCGGACCCAGCTGGCACTGTGTAGGTAGCGACAAAATGCCAACACAAACTCCCTACCATGCAAGTGAGGATCAGAAGGTAGCCCTGGCGACCAAAGAGACAAGAAGCTGGTAAACAAACCTTGAGAGATTGCAAGAACAAGCAAGGGTATTGGGAGTAACGGGCTAGCCAGCTCTTAGCAATCGGTTGACCGGGCCACCCACTCAAGTGGCTCGAAGTGGGGCCCGGCCGCCACCCTGAGGTTGAACCTATTCGGTCGGCAAAAAGCCGCCGTGGTTTCTCACACTCCGGAACGGCCGAGAGTGTGGCCCCGTAGGATCAGCAACAAGATGCTCCAAACTACAAATCTAGCCAAGTATGCATATCAACCACATAGAGAACCACATCGAGCACAAGTGTATGTGGATGCATGTATCTTCCATGTATTTCCCTCATGTTTTAGCCAAGTGCGAGCTAGTCATCACATACTGGTAACATAAAATACGCTCTTAGATGAAACTGGGCATGATAGAGCTCGCGCCAATCTTGCACCCGGCTGTGACACCAATGATGCGTGGCCCGTAACACGTGAGCCTTGAGATTCACGTCAGCTTAGGCATCTGTAGTGATGGTGTGTGTGAATGAATGGAGTCAAGAGGTCAATTGCGTGTCTGACAGTCACAACCAGCACTCTCCCATGACCCACAGGCGAGTAGGCCACACACCACATAGAGAACAATAGTACATGCAACATGCAAAGAGTGGTCACATCATTTATGGGAATCGCGTGCACGTAATAAGCCAACGGCATGCACGGCAGCCTCAAGCATTCCACTACCAAGAGCTTTGGTGGGAACCAAAGCTCTTTGCAGTGGAATGTTTAATGTTACTGACGAGTGTCGACCCAGACAACATAGACTTCTCCTGTGACAATGCGCTTGTAAACAAAGTGATGCTCAATGTTGATATGCTTAGTACTTGAATGATGCATGCCATCATGCTCACTGATTTCCTTAGTGATTTGATTGCCATAGCTCAGTGTGATGCAGTGGATGGGTACAGGAAGCTGTTGCAGGAAGTGAGATAGCCACATACTCTCACACGTACATGCTCCAAGCACGACGTCCATTGCTTCACTGGATCTACGTGCAACACATCCCTGTTTTTCACTCTTCCATGAGATAGCAGTCACATCCACAAGAAAGATGTAGCCGGTGCGACTATGTGCGTCCCTGTCATGAGCCCAGTTACTGTCAGTGTACCTGTAAATGACTAAAAAAGGCTGCAATCTGTAGCACAACCCTACATTTGCGGTGACAGTACATAAGGGACCACACACAACACTTCCTCAAGGTGTCTCTCTTGAGGTTGTTGAGTGAAATGGGTAAGAATGTTGATCGAGAAGGCCACGTCCGCTCAAGTGGTGGTGGCGAGATACATCAGAGATCCGATCGCACTGAGATAATCGGTGAAGTTGACAGGATCTCCCAGTTGACACGTGTCAAGTGACTTCAGCAAGCGTTGACCAGCTGGAGTCATCGGTGTGGAGGCAGTGGGAGTGTCAGCCAGGAGGGAGGCAAAGTGCTCCCCCTGGCTACAGATGTAGGCAGCCTGGTGGACGTGCAACGCACGGCGTTGGCGGTCATGCTCAAGTTCCATGCCGAGGAACACTCAAGCTAGACCCAGGTCAATCATCTTGTATGTGGACTGCAAGAGATTCATAAACTGACTACATGCCAGCAATGCTGGGTGACGAAATGAGGAGATCATCTACATAGACGCGGATGGCCACAAAGGGCTGCAAGGGTGCATAGAAGAAGGGTGCTGGGTCTACAAAGCTACGACGGTAGCCACCTCTCCTAAGCGTGGATAACGTCTCCAGGTTCCAAAAGCAGGGTAACTGTTTGAGCCCATACAAGGCTTTGCGCAGCTGCCAGACCTTGCTTGTAAAGCCTGAGGGTTGCACCATGTAGATTCCTCATCCAGACGTTCGTGTAGGAATGCATTCTTGTTTTCCATCTGCTCCACCTCCTAGTCATGCTGGACGACCAAACTCAAGCGAGGTCGGGCCGTGGTGTACCGTCCCACTGGAGCAAAATTCTCATCAAAGTTGATGCCTGGAGTTTAGGAGAATCCCTTGGCTGTAAACTGGGCCTTGTACCTGTCAACCATGCCATCAGGCTTCAGCTTACGCCGAAGGACCCAGATGGCCGAAACAACCTTGCAGCCTGCTAGGAGATTGACGAGTTCAAAGAACTCATGTTCATTGAGCCCGGTGAGCTCCTCTTGCATGGCCTTTTCCCAAAGATCAAGGTCAGCTACCTCTCTCGCCTGACGGACAGTGGTCGGCTCTGGAGAAAGTGAGAGAAGCCCACTTGCTACAAAGATGGCGGCGACGTAGCCGGCGATGGACGCCTTGAGGACACCGTGGAATTTTCAAGCTACAAGTGCATAGCCCAATGCTGAGTTAGGATGGACAACACTGACAGCCAATCCTAGTGCATCCATGCCCATAGGTCTGGCAGAGGAGCCGACTGCAATAGAGGATGCACTAAAATGAGTGAGCCTCTCAAAGGATTGTGACGGCGTTTGCTGTGGAAGGGAGCGAAGTCTCCCTCCACGGGTGTATGGGTCTGGCCTGGCTTGAGGGGCATCAAAGACAGGAGGGGATGCTATCTTGCCAACGGACATAGAGGACTACATAGTAGGTATCGGAGGGGAGTCAGAAACGACACGTGGAGAAGACTGTGCTGGAATGTCGACAGACAGTGGCAAAGTGCTGAGAGGTGCTAATGAGGGCTCAGAGGACACAGAAGGAGAAGACGCCGGGGAAGGACCAATCAGGAAACCGGAACGGGTGTTGGGAAGCGTGTCAAAAGGCACAGAGGGAGAGAGACCACAAGAAGAAGGGGCCACACCAACGGGAGATGGTGGGGCCCCTACGAGACCAGAGGCTGAGACAGACCCAGTCCCTCCAAACAAACGGAACAAGGACAGGGAAGAGGGTGGAGAGACATGGGAGAGGTCGCGATGAAAGACGTCCTCAAATAAGAGGGCATGACAAGACTCAACAACATGTGCACGGCCGGGGTCCCAGAAGCGCCATGCTTTGGACATGGCAGAGACACCGAGGAAGGTTCACAGGCGAGGACACGGACTTTGTTTGCCGCCGAAGGTCCTCGGGAAGCTTGACGGTAGTGACACAGCCTCAGACATGAACAAGGCAAAGGTCAGCACAACGCCCAAACCAACGCTCAAAAGGGGTGACATGACAAGGAAGGGGACCGTGGGGAACACGGTTAGAGACCCATGTCATGTAGGACATGGCCTCAAAAGAAAAGAGAGGAGGGATGTCGGATACACTTAGGAGGGTGCGAACACCATTAGCGAGAGTCCCGTTCCAGCGTTCAGATACGCTGTTCTGATGGAGTGTGTAGGGAGCCGTAGCTTCAATACACACCCTGCGAGATGTGAGGAAACGAGTAGTAGGGTCCATGAAAACACCATCGTGGTCACAATGAAAGACATGAAGATGGCGACCACAGGCAAGTTCATCCTGAGGAAGCCAGGATTCAAGAGTGGAGCAGACGTTACTCTATTGCTTGAGTTCAAAGACCCAGCACCTACGAGAGAAGTCATCAGTGATAGGGGACATAATGACCAAACCCCCTAAGAGCTTCATGATGAAGAGGCCCCATGACATCAGCATGCACTAGATCAAGGGAATGGGAGGTGCGAGACTTAGAGGTAAGAAAAGAGGAGCGGTGCATTTTGCCTTGAGCATAGTCAAGGAAATTAGGAGGACAAGGAGCAAGAAACATGGCAACATCAAAACCATCTGGTGGAAGCACACGAAGCAGGTTGTCAATGGCAGTAGTGTGAATGTGGCACAAGCGGGGATGCAGAAGCTGTGCTTGTGAGGGAAAAGAGAGTGATCAACATGAATGTGGGTAACAGTGACTGGTGCAAATGAGGGGACACAAAATAAGCGATCACAACAAGTGCCTTATAGTAAGATGCGGCTAGAGATGCGATGAGTGATAGAGGCAATGCCACGACTACAGGAGAAGTCCATGTCCTAGTCGTTGAGCATTGTAAAAGGGAGAAGACTCAACTCAAACGATGGACTATACAGGATATCCAGCAAGAACAATTCCCTCCCGGGGCTGACAAAGCGCACGACCCCAACTGCCTGAACAAGAAGCAGCTGCCTGGAGTTGGTGCAAAAAAAACGAGCAGAGCCAACAGGGCCAAGGGAGACAAAGAAAAAACGTGACAAAGTCATGTGGTGGGTGGCTCCGGAGTTAAGGATCTAGAAGCCACCCGATGCACGAACAGTGGAGGTATCACGGATTATTGCGGCAATGACAGCGCGCAAAGAAAAACATTGGCTACATGCGGCAAGGAAGCAAGGCATGCAAACAGACTGCCATTCTTCAATCCATGAGATGCCAGAAGGTGGACACTTGGGAAAATGACCTGACGTAGGACCACACAGCTCCCCATCAATGGCACATGCAAGTGACTCTGACCAGGTACACCCACTCTCATCTCCTTGATCGCTTGTGAACGGCGTGGGCCAGAGCAACATCCAACTGGCGCTCGTCTTTAGGCATGTCAGAAGTGATGACAACACCTGAGGAGGGACGTCAATGCTTATAGACGGGGGACATATAGGGGGGAGGAGAATAGGAGCCAAAAGAGGGGGGCGTAGTAGACAAGCCCCCCATAACACCCTCGGGAATAAGGCAAAAGAGGTGGGGTTCTAGTGGTGCTGTAAGCGGTAGCTTTGGTTGTGGAAGAAGCATAGTGAACAGTCAGAGCTATAGAGGTGGCAGCACGAGAAGAGCCCCCAGAGTAACTAGAAGAGCGTGCCCAGTGCGCCCGCATGGGCGACGTAAGGTGCTCATTTTTTGGTAGTGCCACAAGTTTTGGTGCTAAGTGCCAGGTGGTGCCACAGTTCCAGCACGTAATAGTGCTGGAGGTGGAAGAGGAAGAGGCATTTCTAGAGCCCTTCCCTCTGCCACGACCGGCTTGTTTTTCGGCACCAAAACCGGCGGTGCCTCTCACCCGACCGCGACCACGGCCACCCCTCCTCCCCCTTGGTTGAGGAGAGATGTGACAAAGGAGGAAGGTGAGAACGATGAGGTAGATAACAAGGAGGTGGAAGGGAGTGCAATGGTCGCAGCTGTAATAGTTACATGGTTGATGCATTTGTATTGGAGAGCGCTCCACTAGTCAGTGAGGTACTGGGCAGTGAACTCCCAGAGGGCCCTAATGCCGTGGGGAGCATCGGCAGGTATAGGCTCCGATGCAAGAAGCTTGAGCTCAGAAGCTTTCACCTCCCTGAAGATGTCGGACAATGCGAGGATGAGGCCGTTGACGATGGAGAGAACGGCAGGAAGCTGTCCAGGAGCAGCTTTACCAAGGTCACACAGAAGGCGGAGGCTGTGAGCCTAGTATGCATCTGCAGTTTCACCAACACGTAAAGAGAGCGTGTTAAACAGGCTGATGAGTACACTTTGTGTTGCGAGGCCAGTGGAAGTCATGCGGCGCTTGATGAGTGCATAAGTGCCAACAGGATCAGTGGGCGTGCAGCGGGCTATGTCAGCATTGTAGGACCCTACCTCATCTGTGAGATCATCAGGTCTAGCACGGATAAGAGCATGAACAGCATGTGCGGACTCAGTATCCGTGGGTAAGAAAGGAGGGTTTGCAGAGGGATTTGGTTCGTGATAGTACTCCCAAAGCTGTTCACCCTGTGCCGAAGCACTGAAACAAACCTCATAGGCAGCAAAGGTGAGGTCAGAGGTGAAGTGAGGTGGTGCTGAATCAAAATTAGGTTTGCGGTACGTGGGCTGTGTAAGGGCTTTGGCAGCAGCAGCACCTGCAATACTGGCGAAAGCAAGGGGGTCGGAATTGAGAAAGCCAACAACATTTTATGAGGAAGCATGTGAACCGAGGGGCGCCCGGCGTGACGGTCACACACCGAGCCTTTGGGATAAACCTCCCACCCTCGACCCCTTGGTGTGTGGGCCAACCCTTGAGATGTCGCACGACCCTCTCCTAGCAGCAAGGCCGCTGCTAGTGACCAAGGTTCCTGCCGTGCAACTCTCCCGGCGGCGTGTACACCAAGGTGCGATGCGGAAGAATTGTAGGACCAAATGGACGTGTGCGAGGCAATGCTTGGAGAACAAGGAGAGTTGGACAAGGAAATAATCCTTAGACTTGATACATCAGTACAAGGCAATGTACAAAGTCTCTGGGTAAGATTGGCATGCCTAGATCAATCCCTAGGCTTCCTTATGTACCAGCCCCTATGGGGCAGCCAAAATCTACTCAGCGCTCCGAAGCCCTTTATCGAGGCGCACTCATGAAAATAACACATGCATCATGTAGTACGGGCTAAGGGCTTTCCAACGCACCAAAGAATGCCTCAATCCGTGAAGAAACGGCTAAGTTATGGCCGTTTGAATACTCCACGCGTGACGGTCGCTGGCAGCACCGCCAGCGGGGGTCACGGCCGCCCGAAGCGCCTTTGCTTGCGAATGCAGCTCCAGCCGCCATCCCAAAGCGCCCATGGACCCCAATGAACCTTGCCTCTTTGGCTAAATGTCCATCCAGGGGCGCTTTGGCTGCAGTGGGCGAGAAAGTCGCTCCGACGTGCTCGGGGTCGAACCGGTACGTCTCCTGTTTTCTGGAGGTGCGCCTCCCACCTTTGCACGGCCGTATCTTTCTCGTCCCTGCACCAAATGACCCGGGTCTTGGGTCGATTGCGCACGGTTTTTCACGTAGAATACAATGGAGCATCAAAGCATGCATTTGACCTCAGCATGATGACGTAATCACCGCCTCGACCGGCAGCTCCCATAACAAAGCAGGTGAGGTGGAGAATGCAGTAGCAATGTTTGCAGCAGCAGACGCAGAGGGCATAGAGCGCAATGCATGCTACAGGCAATTCAGAGCCAAATCAGCTATGTGGTCCGCAAAGGTTTCCTGGCCACCCTGTTCAACACATAGTTTCTATTGTGCAGTGTGTTGTGCGGTGAGAGCTTTCTGGAGAGCATCGCACTCTCGCCGTAGCTCCTTTGTAGTTTGACATACTGGTCATTATCAACATACATGGTGAGCGGTGAAAGAACTCAACCGAAGTCTTTTCCGGCAGAGTTTTGCCTGTCCCAGTGGGCGTAAAAAGGTAAGATGGGTGTGGCTTGTCAAGTTAGTGCTACAAGGGAACAAATCCAAATGCACACACACAAAAAGATGGGAGAAGAGGGGAGAGAATGAGCAAGACTTCCAAGAGACAAGTATACAAGAGCTCACCAGAGCTAACGGCGTAAACTAAACAGGGATGGAAGTGTAACTGCTACTGAAGCTACGATGACTGCCACAGAGGAAGAGGTAGAGACAATGGGGCAGGCGACCCCAGCAAGGGCAGTACCTGTGAGGGTGGAGACGGCTGCTACAGCTGTAAGAAGAGTGTCAACCTGATGACATAACGGTGACGACGCAGATGCAGAGGATGCCTGAACCATGGAGGTGTAGATGGAGACGAAGACACTGGAGAGGGCAGTGGCAGCAGCTGTTGCTGCTGCTGCTCCTACAAATTCTACGGCGGCGGTGACCTGTGTGGCGATGATAACTGCTGCTGGTGTGAGAATTCATTGGTCAACAACAGCAGGGGTGTAGGCTTCATCAGCCCTACCAGCAGCAGTGCTGGTAGGGGCATGCGTAGCACGTGCTTTGGCAACGAATGTGGAGGAGACAGTAGTACTACAGACAAGTGTTTCTTCTAGGAGAGTGAAGATATCAAGAGGCCCAGAGGAAGCAGCTGTAGCATGTGAGGCAGTAGTAGATGCAGCACGATGAGAAGCGGTGTGTCTATGAGGTGCCTGTGCTGGTGCTGCTGATACTGCTCGTGCCGCCAAGCTAGGAATGGCACGCTGACTCTACCGACACGCCGTATGGCCAACGGGGGAACTTACAGGTGATTGGGGATGCCATAGGTCACGTGGCAGTCCCATGGAGGGTGCGATCTGTACAGTCGAATGATTCGTCGGAGGCAGACTAGCAACAGGCGTGATATTCTACAACGTCTGCATGAGCCTTGTCGTCTTCTGGGTTGTAGTCCTCCCTTGGATAGTATCCCAGGCTCTCACAACAGCAACGCATCCATACCTCGTGCTCTGCCTGTCTCTCGTAGCGGGCAGTCTCCTTATCGATGCGGGCATGTTCACTCCAACCCCTCGGGAAGGTTGGGACTGGCTCCGTGTCAGGCGGTGAAGCCATGATTACGGTCTAGGCTGCAGACATGGCTGCTGCTGCTGCTGGGTGAGAGGAGACGTAGGAGTATGCCCTAGTGTGTGAGGTGCAGGAATGTATGACAGAGGTCAGCGATACAATAGTGAGCTGCAGGTGAGCCGGGAGTGTGACTGCTGCAGATCTGTAAACTACGGACTGTGTGACTGTGTGGCAACGGACGCACGGAGTAGCCGAGTGTTGAGGGGCGACCAAAGGCTACGGGAAAATTGAGGGTGATGTTGCTCCGATGCAAGACCAGTGTGGGGTGGGGAATCCCGCTGACCGTGCAACGAGGGAGCTGCGGGACAACATTGTTGAGCAGTGTGGCTGTAGAAAGTCTGGGAACTATGAGCTACGGGGCTGTGTGACAGAGGTCAGCATTGCATCAGAGAGCTACGGAGCAGCCGTGACTGGTGCAGAAGGTGGGTCTTCAAGCTGCGAGTTGTGGGTCTGCGAACTGCAAGGTGCGGGTCTCCGAAGGGCGATTATGCAAACTGCGAGCTGTGGGGCTGTGCGACAGATGTTAGCAGTGCAGCACAGAGCTTCAGAACAACCGAGATAGACATAGAGGGTTGCAAGTTGCAAGATGCGAGCTGCTGATGTGGGGCCTGTCGCAGTGGCAAGAGTGTAATTGTGTGTATAGTTCCACAGATCTTGCATTGACAGAGAGGAGGGGGTATCCCCTCATGCTCTGATGCTAGTAGGTAGCGGCAGAATGCCAGCACAAGATCCCTACGATGCAAGTGAGCTTGTACCTACTTCTTGTCTCTTCAGGTAGCCATGGCGACGGGAGAGACAAGAAGTTGGTGAAAAAACCTTGAGAGAACGCAAGAAGGATGTGTATCGGGAGTAACAGGCTAGCGTTCTCTTAGCAATCGGTTGACCGGGCCACCCACTCAAGTGGCTCGAAGTGGGGTCCGGCCGCCACCCCGGGGTCGAACCTCACCGGTCGGCAAAAATTCGCCATGGTTTCTCACACCCGGGAACGACCGAGAGTGAGGCCCCGTAGGATCAGCAACCTGATGCTCTAAACTACGAATCTAGTCAAGCATGCACATCAACCACATAGAGAACCACATCAACCGCGAGCGTATGTGGATGTAGTATCTCCCACATATCTCCCTCATGAAACTAATCACCACATTCTGGTAACAGCAAATACGGTCTCAGATGAAACTGAGCATGAAAGAGCTTCATGCCATCTTAGTCACCTGCAATTATGGTGTATGTGAATCATTGGAGTCAAGAGGTCACTTGTGTGACTGAAAGTCACAACCAAAACATTGGAGAACTGACGGGTGGTGGCTGCACCCACCAGAAGCTTTCAGATAGCTGCCATGACGTCCCGAGTGCTTGCTGGGATGCTCTGCATTTTTTTATAGTCGTTAGAGTTTTCTCGGTGGACTGGTTTCTGAGCCCGATTTGCATGTTTTGCATTGTCTGTCCACTGATTGATGCCGAACCTGTACACGTGACCAGTTGTAGTGTTTGACTCAAGATTTTGCATCTCTAGGTTCAGACAGTGTTGCGTTTGGATACGTGTGCGTAGAGTTACAGCCAAGACAATCGTTTTGGGTCGGTTTTAGGAGAAACTGACACTTTCGTGTGCATCACCCGCCATGCACCACGGTAGGTTTTTATGCTACTTGTCAGCTGTAATTTCTCTCTGCATTACTAAACTATTGGAGCTTATGAGACTTCGCGTGTCTCCCTAGCCTAACTCTTGCTGCTTCTTGCACTAGCTTGCTTGCTAGTGCGCCTGCTGAGTGGACAGTGTCGCCACATCCGCAGAAGCAAAGGTAGGAAGCTTCCACGAAGTTTCTCATGGTATCAGAGCAGCCAGGCATCCCTTGCTGAGCTGCGCAGCAGAGATGCCGCAGTGGAAGTAGCAGTAAGAGTCATAGCTAAAGCCATGGTCCTTGGAGGACCCACCAAACCACGGTGACCTGTCCCAGCAGATTGCAGCAGTAGAGACACCCTTGCAACCGCATCATCATGTCACCACCATGGGGCAGCAAAGGGTTTCCCAACCCTCTCCAGCAGCAGTTGAGGCACGTGATATTGAGAAGAGGTCCGTGGAGGTTCCCCGAAGCTTCGCTCAGGTCGCACCTACCACCCCTCCCCAAACATGAGAGAGTTCAACTGCCCCAAATGACCATTGTTTTTGGCATGTAAGGGGTCTTTAGAATTGTATTTCAAAACCCTATCCATTCCCACATCATTTAGTGCCATGTAGGCCCCAGGAAATGAAACACTCTCAGATCTAGATGTATTTCAGATTTTAGGCTGAAAAGAAAATGGTGATATTTTTGACTTTTTTTAAGGTTTCTCTTTCAACAAAACCACCGCCACTGAATTCAGCATCCTCTGACACATAATCGCTCCAATTTTTGCCTAGTTTAGACAACCTTTATGCTGATGTCATCATTGTGGAGGATGATGTCAGTACCAACAATTAGTTGAAACATCATTTTTTGCCAGGATTCCAAATCGTTGAGAAACGCCAACGGTTCTTGATTCTGACAACGTTGTTGTTTGGATCCATACTGAGCAGCATTGATGCCTCCGGTCCATGACAAGGGCAAGGGGCTAGGAGAACCCTCCTCGTCTTTGGGTATCATGAGTCCACGGTCGCAGTCACTTGCGATCGATAAGCTTCGTCCGATGCAGGATGAGATGCACCACCAATAACAGCATCAGATCGACGCGCTACAGGAGATCACAGAGTTACTGAGGGGTCATCCAAGGACCTCACAGCCAACACTAGGAGAACCTGTTAGAGCTGCACCATCCGTTCAGCATTCTATGCCGTGTACAGCACCACTGCCTCAGCACCCTTCATCAGTTGTTGACACTTGAAATGAGGAGATGGAGGATGACACACGTGAGGACGAGATTCGCGTCCTTGAGGAGCGAATTTGTGAGGTGCGGCTGGGATCCCAGCCTGTCACTCTGCCACCTTCTCGCCGTCACGACCAGCCACATCATTTAGCAGCATTTACCTTTGGTGGCATTTCTCTCAGTGGTGGTCTCCCTTTCCCTCGCCCACCATCTCCTGAGCCTCAGGTTGTCCTCCGCACGGAGCGGCGACCGAAGGACTTTGAGACAGATCCACCCCGTTACGACAACAATGAGGGCTTTGATTGTTGGGAGATCTTGTTTCAGGTTTGGGCCGACTCTGATGGTGTCTGGAACTACTACCACAGCCAGTATGAGACTCGTGATGCTCACCAGGTCCAGACAGCAGCGAGAGCGATGCGCAGTCTCCTCTACGCCATGCCGCGGGAGAGTGTGGTTGACTTCCAACCCTTCCAAGGTGAGACTGGGACCGGTACGGGAGCAGATCCGCGCCAGTGCTGAGAGTTTGCCTTGAAACTTCTTGCTACAAAGACCCATGCCACAAGGGCGGTCCGACTACGTGAGTTTCACTCCCTTCGTCAGGATTACATGGAACTTGCAGCTGACTACTAGAGGCGCGTGATGTGCTTTTACATGCGCCTTGGGACGAGAGGCGGGACGCAGTTGTGGGCACTCGACACCATCATGATGGGGGCACACGTAGACCACGTGAAGCTTTTTTTATGGGCTTCAACCGTGTGGCTCTCTCTGAGTTGACGGAGTCACTACAGCTGCTTCTTTGTGTCCATCACTACTTCCTCCAGGCCACATTGGCTCATGAGGCTGCCATTGCCCATCACCAGAGTCCACTTGTTGTAGCACTGACTACGACCCCTCCTACGCCTCTATCCTGATTCATGAGTCCCACCTCCATCGCTTCCTCCCCCTCCTCCTCTACCCTGAGCGGCCACACTAAGGATGTTGCAGCAGCCACACAGGGGAAGAAGAAACAAGGAAGAGACAACAGTAGTAGCAGAAGCAACATCTCGCGATTAGTGGCAGTGGACGTTCTGTCCACTACTTCAATTGTAGAGGCGCTCACCACTATACGGAGTGTGAGCAACCTCTTGACTCAAATCGGATCATGCGTGGTCTTCAAGCAGAACACATGTACCGGATTTCCTTTAGTGACACACAGACGGTACGCGCCACGACCACGACTGTAGCAGACACATTCGTTTCTCTAGGCGACAATGGTGACATGGACCCTCGGGCTCGCACGATCGTGCACCTTCGTCGCCTGCTGGCGATCTGTACTCATGGAGGTGCCAGTGTATTTTCACATTTGAGTGGTCCTGAGAGAGCTTGTCTTACTACGTTTGTTGCCCGTGATGATGCTTGTGGTCGAGCTCAGTTGGCTTGTGATGAGGATGGAC
This sequence comes from Penium margaritaceum, assembly GCA_023375785.1. Lineage (NCBI taxonomy): Eukaryota > Viridiplantae > Streptophyta > Zygnematophyceae > Desmidiales > Peniaceae > Penium > Penium margaritaceum. The sequence goes on from SZWC01002710.1 coordinate 111,863, forward strand.
CTAACGGTACTGACTAGCTTGACCAATCAAAGATCCGTGTTGTTCGTCGTTGTTGTGATTCCTCTGCAATGCATCCAACAGAGGCCAAGTGTTCTGTGGCATGTTGCTTAGTGGCGACAAATGGTTGTGAGCCAAGTGGAACTGGATCATTGACTCTGGTGCCATCCATCACATGACCTATTGTCGTAGTAAGTTCATTATGCTCGGTCCCGTTGCGTCTGTTCGGTCTTTTTGCATAGGGTCTGGTCAATCATTGGCTGTACAGGGAGTTGGGGTTGTGCGGTTTGATGGTCCGTCTGGCCCCTTGTACATTTCCGATGTGCTCTTTGTTCCTGCTCCTGAGATCAACCTGGTATGTGTTCGTGCATGCACTAGGATGGATCTCATTGATGAGCACTCTGCTGACTCTACCACAGTGACTACTCTTGACATATGTGACATCGTGCTTTGTGCCTCTGTTGTTCATGACCTCTATCGTGTCTTGTTATAATCCCTCTGTTTCTTCTCCTCCTCTCTCTTTTGCGCGTGCGTTTGTCACTAGTGTTCTCTCCTCTAAGCACCAATTCTTGTTACACCATCACCCCTGCCATGTGAGCTTGGATACAATGTCCAAGCTCATTTGAAATCAGCCAGCCCTTGGTCTTGGTGCGACTTCCTTTGACAAGCCGCCCAAGACCGATTGTCTTTTTTGGGCCCAAGGTAAGATGCATCGCTGTTCTTACCCTGACTCCTCCTCTCGGGCACTTCGCCCACTAAGGTTGGTTCACTAAGACCTTCTCGGTTCTCTCTCAGTTGAGTTCCTCTCTGATCGGGCTTGATATATGCTCACCCTGACGGATGACTTCACAAGAATGCGATGAGTCTACAGCCTCCGCCACAAGAGCAATGCTGCACTGGCGGTCCGCCTGTGGCTTGTGATGGTTGAGCGCCAGTTTTGTTACACCCTGTACTCATTCCGCTCGGATCGTGGTGCCGAGATGGATGCCTACTTTGCTGACCATGGTAATTTTCACCAGTTCTCCGCCCCTACTATGCCACAGCAGAATGGAGTGTCTGAGTGTTGGAATCGCACCATGGAGGATGCAGTTCACGCAATGCCGTCTGAGTGCGGTCTTTCGGAGTCCTTTGCCTTTTAGGGCTTCTCCTACATGACGTGGGTCCAGAATCGCTTGCCGCATGGTCCACTTCCAGACCATGTCACACTGTACGAGTTGTGGTTCAACCATCCTACTAATATCCATCTCGCCCGCATTTGGGGATCCCTCGCATACGTCTGGTATACCAAGGACCAGCACGGGTCTAAGGTTTGATATCGGGAATGCATGTGTACCTTCCTCAGCATCTCCCTGCGGTGAAACACTTGATACTTTTGGGACCCTTCACGCCATCACATTGTGGAGTCTGGAGATGCTATCTTCTTTGAGGCTCTCACCTACCGTGACTTGTCCAACATTCTCTCGCTGGTCGCCGACCACGTTCCTACTTGTGTGACCTCCCGATGGATGGGGGAGTCTAGTTCTGCAGATGGGTCTGTCCAGGCCTCCTCACCTGCGGTCCGGTCTCCGGTAGCTGACGATCCGGCCATCATGGTTGTGGGTCCAGTATGCTCATCTGTCCCCTCTGGTACACCCAATCTCGTGCCGGTGCCAGACCCCTCGGGCACACCTGATCCCGTGCCAGTGGTGGTCCCCTATGACACACCTGGTCCTGTGCCGGTGCCAGACCCCTTTGGAACACTTGATCCTTTGCTAGTGCCAGTCCCATCTGGCACACCTAGTCCCATACGAGCGTCAGTCCCCTCTGGCACACCTAATCCTATGCCGGTGTCGATCCCCTCTGGCACACCTGATCCCGTACGACCATCAGTCCCCTGCAACACACCTGATCGTGTACTGGTGTGGGTCACAAGCACTCTTGTGCATGTACCTATTCCCCTTCCGGCTATGAGCCAGCAGCCTTCTCCTCAGCCTAATGTGAGCGCCTCAGCATCGGGCTACTCCCGTGTGTCCGGAGGTCGTCTCCAACCACTGGCCTTTAGGGCTTAGCGGACTGCTGACTCAGCGCCTAGACGCCCGACTTGTAGTGTTCAGAGGGGCAAGCCTAGTACAAATGCCTTTGGCTTCAGTGTTCAGGTAAACTACATTCACGTGCATCCAGCATGTCCTATCGGCCATGAGCTGGTCTCCCGAGAGTTCTCGGTCGCTTGCGATGCCGCATCCGACCTTGTCGTGGTCAGACCGAGTCTGAAGGCGTGTGTCATAGCCACTTGGAGCTCTCCCTCGACAACGTCTGATCCAGGATTGTTGAAGAAGGAACTCTCAACTCAGGATGCAGGCTTCTGGTGTGCTGCTTGTGAGGATGAGTTGAGAGCCATCCGTGAGCACGGTTTCTATGAGCTTCTTGACCTCTCGTCTGGGCAGAACGTTGTACAGACCAATTCGGTCTTTGGCAAGAAGGTGAAGCTTGATGGCACATCGGATCGCTACAAGGTTTGCTTGACGGCCAAAGGGTTTGTGCAGGTTGAGGGTGTAGATCTGACACCTTCAGACCCGTTGGTCGCATGACCACCGCTCACGCCCTGTTCGGGGTTGTTGCTTACCACGACTAGGAGCTACACTAGATGGATGTGAACAATGCGTTCCTCCATGGAACCTTAGAGGAGGAGATCTACATTGTCCAACCACCTGGATTCGAGGTCATTGACAAGGCCTTGTTCAGCTTGAAACAGTCACCCAGGAGTTGGAACATGGAGATCACCGGCACACTGACACGTGCCAGTTATGTGCACACTGATGCTCACCCGTCCATCTTTCTCAAACGGACAGCTAAGAGCTTCACTGCCATCCTGGTCTACATGGACAACCTCCTGATTCCGTCTCATTCTATGGAGGCCGTGAAGAAGGCAAAGGCAGTCCTTTTAGGCTGCCTACAGGATGAAGGACCTTGGTCCTACTGCTGTGTTTCTCGGGATGGAGATTGTGCATTATCGTCAGCGGCGGACACACTTGTTGCATCAGGTACGTTACGCCAGCATTGTGGGGGAGCGGTTTGCTGACCTTCTTGGTGTAGTTCCCATAGCCTCCACCCCCATCGCACATGACGGACAGGATGCTCTAAAGGTGGATGATCCAACATAGCTTGGAGAGACAGTGGACATGACCCTCTACTTGTACCTGATTGGCTCTTTGATGTACTTGGCCACTACCACATGACCCGACATTGCCTTCACTGTCTACCTCCTTGCACAGTTTTTGGTGTCTTTTGGGGAGAGCCCTTCACGTGGCTGTGCGAGTGGTGCTGTACGTGGTCTCCATGGAGTACCTCAGAATCTTCTTTCTACGTAAGTTTTTGGTGGTAGTTTACGACTATACGGACATTGATTGGGCGAGGAGTCTTGATGGGCGCAGTCGAACAGGCCACGTGCTCTTGCTCTGTGGCACTACTGTGTCGTGGCGCAACGGCAAGCAGGGTTGTATCGCACGTAGCTCATAAGAGGCTCAGCATGTTGTTCTGGGGTCTAGGGTTGTTGAGGCAGGGTGGCTGCAGCGTCTGTTTTGTGAGTTGTGTCAGTCTATACTGTGCATCGTTCTACGCTTTGACAACGAGAGTACTCTTGCCATTGCATAGAACTCTGGTGTATTTCATGCATGCACGAACCACATTGCTGTTGCGCATCACTTTTTGTGTGATCTTGTGGAGCCACAGATGATCTCCGTTCTCTGGGTTGGCACGGACATGTTGCGGGCTGACTTCTTGACCAAGGCACGTGCGCGCGGAAAGCTCATGGTGGCCATTCGTTCTGACGGGCTTTTGCCTCTTGCCTGAGAGTGGCTAAGATTGGGATGTGTGAGCATGGACTGTTGAGCATCTTGTTGCACACCCATGTCAGTTTTGCACGTGTATGGACATGTGTACCTTCGGGTCATGGTGGAGTGTTGTGATGTGAGTCGTCCCAGTCTGTTTGTACTGCTTGCTGTGACCACTCGGCCGTGTCCATCCTCGTGCAGACCCAGCTCGCGCCGGAGCACCGACCGGTGGTGGCTCCACCCACCAGCAGCTCCGAGTCCGCTGCCATGACGTCTTGGGTGCTTGCTGGGATGCCTACAGTTATTTTTTTGTAGTCGCTAGAGTCTTCTCGGTGGACTGGATTCAGAGCCCGATTTGCATGTTTTTTATTGTATGTCCAATGATCGATGGCAGACTTGTGCATGTGACTAGTTATAGCGTCTGACTCAAGATTTGGCATCTCGAGGTTCAGACGGTGTTGCGTTTGGATACATGTGTGTAGAGTAACGGCCAAGACAGTTGTTTTGGGCTGGTTTTAGGATAAACTGACACTGCCTTGTGCTTCACCTGCTGTGCGCCTCAGCAGGTATTCATGTTGCGTGCTTGTCAGTTGTCATTTCTCTCAGCATTACTAACTATTGGAGCTTATGAGACTTTCCGCGTCTCCCTAGCCTAACTCTTGTTGTTTCTTGCACTTGCTTGCTTGCTAGTGCGCCTGCTGAGTGGATTGTGTCACCACGTCAGCAGAAGCAAAACTAGGAAGCTTCCAAGCCGTTTTTCAACATGGTCCATCATACGTGCGCCTTCAGCTTTACTTCAATTTAGTCGCCTGCATTGCCAACATGTGTGTGGACGGTGAAAAGATCACTTGCGTGTCTTACAGCCATAACCAACTGTTGTGATTTGTGCCGTTCCTGTACAGTTTACTGTGACCACTCGGCCGTGTCCATACTCGTGCAGATCCCTGAGGCAGGCGGCCCTGGTGACACCGGCGTGACGACTGGCGGCGGACTACCCGTCCGGAGCTGACCGACCACTGTCCCAGAGCCCCAGATGTCACCGGGACTTCTTGCTGTGTCTTCTACGTCTTGCAGGCGCCTTTCGGCGGACTGGGCATGAGGCCCATGTGCATGTTTTTGCATTGTATACTCGCTGTCAGTCAATGGATGCATGCATGTGACCAGTCGTTGTGTGCGTCTTTTGATTCTGCACGTCTAGGTTCAGACGGCGTAGGATTCTGACATGTGTGCGCAGAGTTACGGCCAAAACAGTGGTTTTGGGCCGGTTTTAGGACAGCTCTTGGACTGCCGCGTGCGACACCCGCCGTGCGCCGCGGCAGGTATTTATGCCCTGGACCTGTCAGTTGTCATTTCTCTCTGCATATGCTATATTGAAGCATTCTGACACTTGGACTTGTGTCTCCTAGCCAAACCCTTGCCGTTGTGNCGCGTACCGCCACACAGAGGCGTGTGGCGCCTGCGGTGCGTGCAGCCGCCACCCCCCCCACAGCCGCAGCAGCAGAGCAGAAGCAGCAGAGGCGGCGGCGGCAGCCGCGCAGCAGCAGCAGCGCAGCAGCAGCGGCCGCCACAGCAGCGTGGCAGCAGCGGCGGCAGCAGCAGTGCAGCAGCAGCGTCGGCAGCAGCAGCGCAGCAGCGGCAGCGGCATAGCAGCAGCAGCGGCAGTCGCGGCGGCAGCAGCAGCGCAGCAGTGGCAGCAGCAGCAGCGCGCGGCGGCGGCAGCCAGCAGCAGCGCGCGGCGGCGACAGCCAGCAGCAGCTGCAGCGCGCAGCAGCAGCGCCGCGCACAGCAGCGGCCGCCGCGCGCAGCAGCAGCAGCAGCAGCGCAGCCGCCGCTGCCACCGCTGCACGCGCAGCTACGCAGCTGCTGTTGCAGCTGACAACACAGCTGCAGCAGCAGCTGGGCGGAAGCTGCTTCGCAGCTTCCGCGGAGCTACCCCGCGCCACCGCGCGGCGATAAAACCGTGACAAGAAAAAAAAAAAGGAGGGGACGAGCTGACGTCAGCATTGTTGGTTGCTGACGTCAGCAGGTCGTGCTGACGTCAGCAACCACTTGCTGACGTCAGCATAACACTTCGCCAAATTTTCAACCGAAAAGTCAAAAGTTGCCAGCGTTTCAACTCTTCGAGAAACGCAGTCGGTTTTGAAATCCGGCAAAGTTGACATGTCGTCCCATAGTGAGCGGCGACATGAGGTCGCCCGACGACAAGGACAATGGACCAGGTGATCCCTCCTCTTCTTCAGGGGTATTGAGCCCTCGCTCGCAGGCCATTGAGGACCTGCGCAGTCAGCAGGAGGAGATGCGTCGTCTGCAGCGAGAGCAGACTGACGCGATCCGCACACTGACTGAGCTCCTGCGCGCTCAGTCCACGGCTCCTCCGCGGATCTCCGAGGGAGCTGCCTGCGTTGCGGCCTCCACCCAGCACTCGGCTCAGGCGCCCGTGACAGGCGCCCCGCCTGCTTCACCTCCTGGCGTGGTTTCTCCACCACCTGCGGACCTCCTTGATGACGAGCCATTCATGCCAGGCTTCGAGGATGACTCCCAGGAGCGNCACCCTCTACCAGGAGTTTTTCCCGTCACTCGCCCTCCTCAGCCTGCGGCTGCTCTCCCCACGGAGAGGCAGCCAAAGGACTTTGAGGCACCACCTCCACGGTACATCAGCGAGGACGGATTTGACTGCTGGGAGATCCTGTTTCAGGTGTGGGCTACTTCTGAGGGAGTGTGGCCTTACTACCACAGCCCATACCAGTCTACAGATCCAGCACAGGTGCTGACAGCAGCCCGAGCCATGCGAGGACTTCTCTACGCCATGCCACGCGAGACTGTTGTTGACTTCCGCCCCTTCCTCGGCGAGGCTGGCACAGGCACCGGAGCTGATCCTCGTGGAGGCTGGGATCTGGCGTTGTCCCTCCTGGCCGCAGAGACACACGCCACTTGTGCGTCACACATGCGTGCCTTCCACTCCCTCCGTCAGGGACCAGCAGAGCCTGCAGCGGACTACTGGCGATGCGCCATGCGTATCTACACGCGCCTGGGGACCTCAGGGGGCACACAGCTGTGGGCGCTTCGGACGATCATGCTCGGAGTTCGCCTGGAGTACACCGACATATTCACACGGTACAGCGACGCTGCTCTCGAGCCTTTCTCAGCCACCCTGCAGCTGCTCCCGTGGGCCCATCAGCTTTTCCTCCAGGTGACGTCGGCCCGCGAGGCAGCAGTAGCACATTAGGAGACATCCCTCGCTGCCGCAATCCTCGCCTCACCACCGTCTTCCCTCCTGCAGTCACCCTCACCTTCTTCCATCACGACCTCATCTTCCTCCTCCTCTTCGACCCCGTCTACACCCACGCAGACGCAGGGCG